>JAOWAY010142846.1:0-10641 GCA_028565895.1 Goniobranchus geometricus
CACACACACACACACACACACACACACACACACACACACACACACACACACACACACACACACACACACACAAACATGACTTCTCCCAATATACACTCCTATTTTGCTTTCATTTTATTTCAGTATTTGGGACTTTTTATCTTGAAAGTAAAGACAGGATGTTATTTATACAGTTTTTATAGCAACTGTGTACCCATGCTCATAAAGATTGACATTTTACACCCCCGGGCCAACAATTACACAACATTCAGAATAAGATTTGCAGCCTGTTAGGTGTGAATACACTTTTTTAGGACAAGACAGTGCTATCTTGATGGCCAGGTACTCCTTCTCACTTGAGTCGAGTTAGGAAATTGAAGAAAAGTGTCTTACAGTGCCAGTGACTTGAGGCTATGAGTGAGTCAGACGGTGCCAGTCTTTGATCTTTTTACAGGGTGTCCAAGAAAGCTGCAAAGTTGGATTTTCAGGCATAGTCGGAAAAGTCAGATTTTAGTCAGAAATGAGTGATTGCAGTAGGAAAATGGCAGGGGGGGTCAAAATTTCTGAAATTATGTAGTAAGGTTAATGAAACCTCATGTGTGCAAGCTCAAAGAACAAAAATTTAGTAATCGACTGGTCCTTTTCAGGTGTAATAGTGGCTCTTAATTAAACTGAAGATCTACAACTTTGACACAATCATTTTAAGGGGTATTGATCTGCCAAATTTTATCGAAGTAAGCTTTATAGGAGCTCTTTCATCATTATTGACAGAATATTGAACCAGGCACTCAAAATTATTTCTCCATGAGGCATTGTGTAAAGTATGACTTCCATTGCAATTGTATCAATGAACTTACTTGTTTTGTTCATGATTTGATCTAGATCTTGTTCTATTTCGATTAATTTCAAGGAATCTCTCTTGTTCAATAGTTTCAATGGGGAGGAGCTTTTTCAACATGGCCCTCAGTTTATAGGATGTGTAAAAGCCGATCGTGGAAAATCAATTCTGTTTGCTGGTTGTGTGATAAAAGTTATCTCGTAGATTCTTCAGGACTTAAAGCACTCACAACATACATGTATACCCAAAAACATTTAAAAGTTGCGAGTAGGGAAAACCAGTTGATTATATTTTCACCTCAACTGAAAAAAGTTCGTGTCTGGTGAAGATATATCTAGATCTCTGACTACCTCCTCCCTGATATAGGCTTGGCTCTTTGTTGAGGAGATGGAAAGGGGGTGGGGGGAGGAGACGAAGAAGAAGTCTTACCACCATCTTGAAGTTTTACCATCCTCTTTGGACCTTACAGGCTAATTGAAGGTACACGTAGTTACTTTCTATTCAATTTCTCTGTATGTACATACCTGATGAAGAGAACATGTAGTTACTTTCTATTCAATTTCTCCGTATATACATACCTTATGAAAAGTACACCATGTTGGTAGGATTTTTTTTTTTTTGAATTCCTTGGACACCCTGTTTAACAGACCATGATTAAAGCTGCTTATTTGTGAATCATGCTTAGTTGTGATAACGACTTAACCATTTGAAGCTGTCTGGACGTTTTCTTGATGCTCAAGGGAATAACACTACACCATTTAGACTCTGGCTTTGGAAAAAATTGTTGTTCTCCTTGTGGAATATTGCTTTGCATCAAGAGAGATTCATGCCATGTATATGTGAATGATTTAGATTTCTTTTCAAGTCTATCTTGATATACATTTCTCTGTCCTTTCTTTTTTCATATGTAGAATTTTGGACTATTTGATTGAGCAGCTGCGTTTATGGGAGAAATCTTTAGCTGACATTCCAGATCCTGTAACAAATGCTATCACGGAAAACAAGTAGGTCATTGAAGTTTTTGAATCCTCTCCTCATTGTCATATGTTACTGTCGTAAGAAAACAACCCTCATCCCTTGTCATAAATCAGTATTTAAATCTATGATCTCAATATTTTTTGAAGTTATTATGTACATTATTAAATTATTATCTGTAGAGCCATTAAGACCCAGAGACAAGTATTTAAAAATTGGTATAAAGAAAAGATTCACATTTAACTGATCAAACCCATAAGTCTTCTGAAGCAGCCACGGCCTGAGACCTCAATATGCTGTAAGGTCACCCTTGAGGCCATGTCGTTGACATAGACAAACCCATCGCCCAGCTAGAAATTATAGACCAATGAGAAAATAGCCATTATTTGCTACTGCCCCATAAGTCAAGCTACAATGTGTCACCTTAGCTTGTGTTTGTCTAATTTTTTTCTATTGAACTATCGTTATTCTTTTGTATTTGACGTTTTCTCTATTGGTGAAGCCTGAGGAAGGTTATTGGGAGTCTGACAAGGTCAGGGTTCAGAGGGTTAATATTTCTATTATAAGACAAGTTTTTATACTATTCATTTCAGAGTATTACTCACTGCGAGAACTTGTGCAGCCATGCGTGACATGACCCCACATCTACAACGTTGTATCATAGCACCAGCTGACTGGAACAAGCAAGCAACATTTAAGTAAGGCGTTATCTTTGTCCTCATGTCAGATTTAAATTAACAAAAGCACAAAAACTACTCATAATTGTCTTAAGAGTAGGATGGTTACTATTTGAAGCGGAAGATATGAGCCAAGGACTGGAAGAGAGAATATTGTGAACAATTTCCATAGTATGGAGGCTTTCATGGTAAGCAGGCCTGAGGGCCTTGTGAAATGCTGGCCTTGCTTTCCTAAGGCCTTCATGGTACGCCAGGCCTCATGGGATACAGGCCCTCATTATACACAGCTGCTAATAGTATGCAAGGCCTCATGCAGAACTGCCAACAGTACGTAATTATGGCTTATTGTGCGATTGTATGTAATTTCATAATGGCAAAGTAGCGTTTGTATCTTTAGCCTTGAAAAGATAGAGATCCGGGTAACGTATCACGACACTAGTGACGAGCACGCCAGTGCCGACCATAGATGTAGGAAGAGTTACTGTCAAGGCTATTGTCTACATCTATGGTGCCGGCTGATTTCAAATTCAGCTATTTTGCCCAATCGCAAAACACACACAGGGCTACAGTCAGCTACACATTCACGAGTATTAACTGCTCAACTCAGGCTGTCTTATCGACCACATTAGTGTGTCAATCGCCAATCGTGACACGCAAGTCAAAGATCAGCATACTAGGCCTATGCCTACGGCACTGGCACTAGGCTAGATCGTGGTCATCACTAGCATCTATTAGATCTAGATCTAGGCACACTGCATGCACCTTCTGCACATTATCTTGAGATGGATGGTGAGGTGAAGAGAGAAGTTTGCTGTTCTTCTAGCATAATGTGGTATGAAAATGATTGCCAAGTGCCATAATTTTGACATTTGGAATCGTCCATTTGACAGGGTAAGTAATTAGATCTAGATCAAGATCTTTATCCTGATCTAGACTGAGATTGACTTGATTCTTTCACTCTCTCACTGGCTAATCAGTTTGACATGTGAATGGGATAATCCAACCCAAGCCAATTTAGTTGAGACAGATCTAGTCTAGATCTAGATTCTAGATTTCTTGTTAGATAAAAGTCCAGTAGATCTGCTAAGTACGAGGATCCAGATTTAGGATTTTTAGAATTCATGCTTTGTGTGCAGGCTTTTTTCCTGGGCAGCTTTGATTAGACTGTATGGAATCTTGTTGAGTATATATCTAGATCTAGATTTAGATATAGATCTAGTACAAAAAGAAAGGCTGTAGAGGTCGGTGCTTTTGATTTTAGTCTTTACTCTGTGGCATTCAAGAATTTAATCAGCTCTTGTCTAGATCTAGATCTGGATAAATTGAATATCTGGACGATATGTTATGTTTTCATGCTCACCGCGAGATTGTATGGTTTTTTAAATTTTGGGTTGGCAGCTCGGGAAAAGCATACTATTTTCCATCATCACTTCGTCCAATACCTGGATTTTAATAAGATTAACATCTCCATTTACACATTCCTATTTTTTCATGAGAATGATTAAAATGCTGACTAAGACTATGTAAGTAGAATGCGGGAATAACTGTAATAAAAGTTGCAAAAATCTTAATGGATTTTGATATGCACAATAACTCATTGAATGGCTGATTTTCAAATTGAAAGATGTCCTATTTTCCTTTTGCAGGTGAGCATGTCTTAGAATTGGCTATGTATTTGGACATGCTTAATACTCACTGCTTCCCATCCTGGCCTCACGTCTTTGCCATGGCAGAGCAGGTCATGACATTACTACAGCAACAAGATCCAGAGCTTTATGATCATCTCAAGAGAATTGCTCCTATTAATGCTCAAGTCAATCCAAAGGTAAGTATTTTTCCTCAAAATGTGTATTACAATCGTAAATGCCTAAAATCCTGCCTACTAGTATCCTAGCCATATCAAATCAAGATAAGTATTTCTCATTCAAAATTATTTTTTCAACACCTCAAATTAAAAAAAGTATACTCCCTCGTCATAGAAAAAAAGAAAAGTTTACAGTAAGTGGCTTCCTTTCCAATTTTTGTATGAGAATATTTTGATAATATATACCATTGAGCCTGAAGGAATTTCCTTGAAACCCTTTGACAGTAGTTATCAGTATTATCTCCACTTCATACAAATAGTTGAAAGTATAAGATGTTTACTACTAAAATCTGTCTCTTTTCCAGCATTGTATTGTCTTTTTGTTAACTCCAAAGTGACTCCATGTGTGCTAGAAGATGTTTTCCCTACTTTGAATCCATGTTTTCCATTTTCCTGTCAGGAATTTATGATCCAGCTGCTACATCAAGAACGTGAGAAAGGCGAAGCCTTGATTAAAACCAGTACCAGCACACCAAGGGCTCCCAGCTCTTCCACTCAGTTTCTAGCAGATCCCACAATCTTCCTACGCAGATGGATTGGAGAGGTCAGCTTTCAAAGAAAAATGAACTTTTCTTAATGAAAACTTATAAAGTCAAATTTAGGTTGTAAAGTCAGGATAATCCAGTCTATTAACTTTGACATTGAAATGCATTAAGATGATCCTGTATCCTGGAAAGTTGGTTTGGTTTTTTTTGTTTTGTCATTATCTTTTCCCTTCTTTTTAAATAAGGACTCCGGAATGTTTTGTTTGAAACACTTCAAGTCCACATTTTTAATTTTTCAATTGAAAAGGTTTTGCAATGACACTTCAACCTGTAATTAAAAGAAAAGTTCTTATTTGCTCTGAAATATGATCTGTTTATGAACTTCTAAGAGATGGGTTAAATTCCAATTTCACAGTACTCATGTTCTTCAAATGACTTAAGCGTTGCAAAATGTCTTGAGCCAGACTGATTCTTGAAGTTTTGCGATTCATGAATCAAGTCTGCATTACTTGAATTGTCTGCAGTTTCCAGTATTGCATAAGCTGCAATAGAATAAGAAAACCAAGAAAGCTGAAAGACTTTATGAAATCTGAATTTATTGAATCAAAAGCATTATCAATCAATGACTAAATTAGATTTGATTTCCAGATTGAGGCATTTCAGTTGACTGCACACAGTGACTTAGACAAGACAAAGCTTTACAAATTGATAATTTTTGACAAAAATCAACAAATTTCAAAGGGTCTGATATTTGTTTTTTTTCTTCAATACATGCAGCCATTTTTGCTTGTAGCTTTAGCAGTTAAATATTATAGCTTATTGAAAACATACTCCAACTGTTTTACATTTGAATGTGAAATAAGTGGCCATGCTATCATGAGAGGGAAATCATATTCCAGAGTAATTATCTTTAGCTTTATGTTTGCAATTGTTGCTTTTTTTCCTGCTTTTGTTATTCAATGAAATGGTGTCTGTACAAAAAGTATAATGCCTCTATATCTTTTACACAATGACTTTATTTATCTATCCATTTCACTTTTCTTATTAATTTTTCTTGTATGGCTTTTTTTAATTAAGGGTTTTGTGAGTGTGCTGGACACACCTGGTGTGATGTACATTTGGGACCAGTTATTCATGCAAAGCTGGAAACAGTCAGCTATCATCAACACCTGCCTAAGCCTTATGGAACTTTTACGTCATCACTTTATGGCAGCTTATGACTATGTTACCATGAAAGAGGTTGGTGATCATTGCCAGTCTGTAGACATATAAGAATTTTTTCTTCTGTTGTATGTGCATGATTTGTTTCATGTGACTATGAATATTCGTTAAAATGACATAAGAAGCAACATTTCACTTTTCATAGTACCAAAATTTACTTTTGAATGACTGAAATTTATTCAGTATATTAGGCTATTGGTCCAAAAAACAATATGTCTGGAACAAGAATTAATGTTCATATGATTTCCAACATGTATCATAAATGGATATTATAGATACGTTTATATAAACAACTATCTACTCAAAAAAACATTTGGCATACATGCATAGACAAAAATGTACAAGCACACATACAAACGTAAATGTACATGTACACAAATATATGTGCTCAAATATGCAAAGTAATATACTACATACTCTTTAACACGTCTGCATAAAATACATATACACCAGTGCATGATGTTCGTCCTTCGGGTTCGACGATGACCATGACATCAATTGTTTGGTTGGCTGTTACGATGAGTCCGGAGGTGGCTGATCAGACCGATCCGGGCAAGGAATCCTCTCCCACACGTAGCGCAGGTGTGGGTAGGCTGTTTGTTTTTATTGTTTTCTGCTCTTGCCTTTTGCATTTGGCGTTTCTCTTCGGCATGACGGAGACGACGCTCTTCTGCTGCTTGAGCCCCCGTTGAGATTGCAGTTCGCCAAGAGGGACGGTTGGCAGCAAGTCTCTCCCAGGACTCTGTGTTAATGCTAAAGTCCTTGAGAGAGGCCTTCAGGCTGTCTTTGAAGCGCTTCTTTTGCCCTCCAGCCTTTCGCTTCCCTTGAGCAAGCTCGCCATAAAGTAACTGCTTGGGGATACGGTCGTCAGGCATGCGGGTGACGTGGCCTGCCCATCTCAGCTGGGCCTTGCGCATGATGGTAATGACGCTTGGAATGTCTGCCCGTCTCAAAACCTCCCAGTTGGGGATTTTGTCCTGCCATCTGATGTGTAGGAGGCTACGGAGACAGCTGAGATGGAAGTGGTTGATCTGTTGCTCATGTCTTCGATAAGCAGTCCACGTTTCGCAGCCATAGAGTAGGGTGGTGAGGACAACAGCTCGATAGACTTTTAGTCCTCTTCTTTCCCAGACTTTCTTTCTGAGTTTCCCGAAGGCGCTACTTGCTTTGGAGATTCTATTGTTGATCTGGGCATCGATGTTGGCACCGCGGGAGAGGGTGCTGCCTAGGTAGGTGAAAGTCTGGCAGCTTGCAGGGTCAGCCCATTCACCAGTACCACTGGTTTGTGGTAGTGATTTCCTGGGGCTGGCTGATACATCACCTCTGTCTTCTTGGTGCAGATGGTGAGACCAAAGTTTTCGCAGGCAGAGGAAAATTTGTCCATCTCCAGATGCATTTCTTGCTCTTTACTGGCATTCAGAGCACAGTCGTCAGCAAAGAGGAATTCTCTTATGGCCGTGTCTTTCACCTTTGTGACAGCTTCGAATCGTCTGAGGTTGAACAGCTTTCTGTCAGTCCTGTATCTGATGTTGATGCTGGATTCACTTTCTCTAAAGGCATCAGACAGCATTGCTGAGAACATCATGCTGAATAGAGTTGGGGCCAGTACACAACCCTGTTTGACTCCATTTGTCACTGGGAATGATGCAGATGCGTCCCCGTCGTCCTGTACTCTGGCTGTCATTCCATCGTGAAACTGGCGCACGATTGCAATAAATTTGTTTGGGCAGCCAAATTTTCTCATGATGGCCCATAGTCCTTCACGGCTGGCGGTGTCAAAGGCCTTGGTCAGGTCAACAAAGGTCAGGTACAAGTCATGACGATGTTCAATACATTTCTCTTGCATCTGACGGGCAGCAAAGATCATGTCAATGGTTCCTCGTCCTGCACGGAATCCACATTGACTTTCAGGAAGGATGCATTGCTCTAGATGTGCCAACAAGCGATTGAGGAGGAGACGGGCCAGAATCTTGCCTGCTATGCACAGAAGAGAGATCCCCCGGTGATTGTCGCAAGCCTGGCAATTTCCTTTACACTTGTAGATGTGGAAAATTGTGGCATCTTTGAATTCTTGTGGTAGTTCTTCCTGACTCCACATGGATTGGTACAGGCCAGTGAGGTAAGTGAGGATGGAAGGGCCTCCTGACTTGAAGATCTCCGCTGGGATTGCGTCAGCACCTGGTGCTTTGCCTGTGAACATCTGCTTGATGGCTTTGCTGACCTCAACAGATAAGGGAGGGGTGTCCAGTTTAAGATTTGTTGGCACTTGTGGAAGTTGTGCAATGGCTTCATCATTGATTTGTGATGGGCGATTTAGTACGCTGTTAAAATGTTCCGCCCATCTCTCCAGTGTCAGCTTCTTCTCAGTCAGGAGGGTGGAGCAATCGGCACTGAGGGAGGATCCGGAGAACTGATGCCCGTACATAGCATTCAGGGCACCGTAGAACCTCATGTCATGTTTGTCTGCAAAACTTTGTATCTCATCAGCTCTAGTACTCAGCCAGGAGTTTTGCATGTGTCTAAGCCTGGTTTGCACTGTGCAGCGTGCTTCGGTGAAAGAAGCTTTCTTTGCTGCGCAAGTGGGGTCATTTTGATGGGCTCTTAGCAAGCGGTGTTTCTCCTCAAAAAGCTTGCTTATTTCTTGATCGTTCTCATCAAACAGTCCTGATGGTTTCTGGTCGTTGAGCCTAAAGATTCGAGGGCGGCAGAGTGAGCAGTATCCCTGAAGGCAGTCCACTTGTCCTCGATGTCAGGATTGTTCAATTGAAGTTGCGACATTTGGTCCTGCATGCATTCCAGAAAGTCTTGTGTCTTTGGGGGGTCATTCAGCTTTGCGACATTTTTCCTCTTCATCACTTTCTGGCCCTGCGGTCTTCTCCTTGGTTGGATGTGTAACGTCATCTTAGAGATGATAAATCGGTGGTCAGTCCAACATTCAGCACCACACATGGCCTTAGTTACATGCACATCCTCTCTATCTATTGACTTGGTGATGATATAGTCGATGAGATGCCAGTGCTTTGAGCGTGGATGCATCCATGACGTCTTCTTTCGGGAAGGCAGGCGAAAGATGGTGTTTGTAATGACAAGGTCATGTGCGGCACACATTCTGAGTAGTAGGTTTCCGTCGCTGTTGCATTTTCCAATGCCATGCTTCCCTAGTACTGCCTGCCAGCCCCTACGCGAGCATTAAAGTCGCCCAGGATGATCAGTTTCTCAGACTTAGATGAAGCAATGAGTAAGTTGAGTTCTTTATAGAACCTATCCTTAATCTCTTTAGTGCTTGGCATGGTAGACGCATAGGCGCTGGTAATCGTTACAGTTGACTGTTTCCAAGTGGGAGCTGCAGTTTCATCAGGCGGTCGTTGATTTCCTCGGTAATGGCTGCTAGAATCCGCACATGAGCTGATTTGACAGCAAACGCAACACCTGCCTCACGTCGCTCTTCGCTGCCGCGGCCACTCCAAAAGAAGGTGTAGCAGCCACCAGATTCTGTTAGCTGGCCTTTGTTAGCGAGGCGTGTCTCGCTCCGTGCTGCCATGTCAACTTTGTATCTAGCCAGTTCTCTGGCCACTAGAGCGGTGCGCCTCTCTGGTCTGTCTGCATTGGTGTCGTCAAGCAGAGTTCATACATTCCATGATGCTATGGTGATCACTTGTTTAGTTTTTTTTAGTTGCGTTTCGACCGCATGTGGGAGCCCCGTCAGCCGCCGTATGCTCACGAGGGTGAAGTTAGACAGACCATGTTTAGAGCACCTTTTCTAGCCCCGTCCTCATGCAATGGAGGCGAGCAGAGCGATTCTGAAGAGGGCTGCTCGGTCACTCAGGGGCCTGCCGGACTTCAGTGCTGTCTCGATCCAATGAAGAACGACCATATGCCCTGAGCCGCTTGTGTGTAGGTTCGTGACTAACAGTTTCCAGTGTGTCCTCACCTGCTGCTTCCGTCGCTTGCCCATTGCCACAAGACTTGGGAGGTGACAGGGTGGTGATGCCATTACTTGCGCGTTACTTAGTTTAAAGTGAGGGGGACTTAAGCTGCATCGGCCTTACTCTCTCGTCCTGAGGCGCCCGATCCAGTGGCAAGACAAGTCAAGACGGTTGGAGACGAATCAGGATGCAGGAGCAGCCGGATAAATGGCAGGGTTTGCCAATCAGCCGCCTACGGTGCTCCACACCGGACTTTTTGTCAGGGTTTACCCCCTTAGCCTTAGCCTTTCCCAAGGCATCCACAAGGCAGTCTAGCGATTTACCCATAGCTGGGGGTTGTTTCGTGGGCACCAGGGCGTATCTATACACCGATGGGCCTGCATGCCGCACGTCTGGGGGCCAACCACCTCCGAGTCCCTTGTAGTTGAGCCTGAGACCGTGAGGTACTCAGTTTTCGCATCGCGGCACGAGGAACCACTACGTAGGGCTTGCTGGTGGAGAGGCTGTGTACTGGCAGAGGGAGGCTTACTCAATGTGCTTGCCACCTGTGACAGCTGAAAAGTGGGAATGACAAGCACAACCACTATAACTAGTGGTAGACACTAGACGCATCACATCAGCCATTGAGAGATACATACATACATACATACATACATACATACATACATACATACAT
>JAOWAY010142957.1:0-10641 GCA_028565895.1 Goniobranchus geometricus
GAAACCCAAACAACAAAAAGCAGCTTCCTAAGAAAACCAAACTTAAACAACACACGAAACAAAGCAAAAAAAACAACAACAAAAAACAAAAACAAAAAAACTAACCCTCTTTAAAAAAATCACACACAAAAAAACAAAAACAAAAACAAAACGCAAACAAACAGAACAAGGATATGCCACAAAAAATAAAATACAAGCAACAACATAACAATAACTCCCATCCTACTTAAACATATTATAAAACATGAATGCTGTACTGGGCTTTACAAACTGGTAAAGAGATGGGTTTTTTAAACGTGATTTGAAGTTTTAAGCTTGCTGAGGATTGGATATAAACATATTGGTAGAGAATTCCGGTAGAGGGGGCAGTGAAAGTGAATGGCTGTTAACCAATTTTACAGGACAATTTGGGCTGTTGTCATTTTGAGATCAAAGATTTCTTGAAGGATGATAAATGTTCAGACAGTCTCTTGTATAGAGTCTACATGGGACTGTCATAATTTAAAGCCTAATGGAAAATAGTACATGTTTTATAAATGAACCTTTCCTTGACAGGCCATTTCTCGACAGGTAGCCATAGCAATTCAGTGAGAAGAGGGGTTGCTGCTGTACGTCTTTCTGATGAATCGAACTGCAATATTTTGCGCAATTTGGAGACTTTTAATTGTACCTGTAATGTTTGCCATAAGGGAGTTACAGTAATCAAGTTTTGTGATGACAAGGGAATTCACCAATAGCACGGCAATTTCTTTTGATTTAAGGTGTTTTATTTTGCTTATTCTTCGTAGTTCAATGTGGATTATTCTTTATACGCATGGCTTACATGAGTTGAGAATGAAAGGTCTGAAGCAAGGAGTACGCCGAGATTGTTTACCTGATTGGTGAGAGTAATTCTATTGTTGCTTAATATGACATTGTCAGTTTTAAGATTTTAAGTATGTTTGGTCTGGCAGCAAGGAGAACTTCCGTTTTCTCATCATTTATCGTTACCCTACTTTTACTCATCCAAGATTTAACTTCAGAAAAACATTTTCTCAATTTTGCGGTCAAGTGATCCTTTTCAATCGTGTCAAAGTCATACATTTGTGCAAATCGTCGGCATAAAAGTGAAACTGAAGGTTAAAGTGAGAAATAGTGTTGGAAAGGGGTTGCATATAAATAGTAAATAGGACAGGTCCCATGATGGAGCCCTGTGTTAGGCCTACACCTCATTTCAAGGGATGAGACTTCGACTTGGCACCATTGACAGTGACAGCCCAATAACGGTGAGGTATGAATGATTTAAACCAATTTAAGGCAATTCCTTTAATGCCAAGTACTTTGATGCCAGGCACAGTTGACTGAATTGTTAAGGCATTGGGCGTGAGATCACGAGGTTCTGAGTTCAATTCCCGCCAGCAACAAATTTTGTTTTTTTCTTAAAGCAAGAAAATTGACCCTAATTGCTCCACTCGACTCAGGTGTTGAGTATATAGCAGCAATAGGCTGTTTTGTTGCTCTGAAAGTGCTTCACTTTACTGTATACTCCCCAGGAAGAATGCCTGCTAGGGGATAAAGTATTGTAAAGCACTTTGAGACTATTCGTAGAACGGTGGAAAGTGCTATATAAATTCAGTCTTTATCTTTATTTTATCTTTCTTAAGTCCCATCAGGATGTCATGGTCAATGGTGTCAAAAGCCATGATGAATCCAATAAGCTTAGGGCATTGATTTTGTTTGTGTCAGCAATGACAAGGAGATCATTTATTACTTCAAGTAATGTAGTTTCAGTGTGTTGTTGCTCCTTATATGCAGATTGAAAGGGCTGTTCTAGGTTTTTGATCTCCAAATGGGAATGTAATTGACATAAAAAAAAAAAAGCTCCATTACTTTACAGAGAAAGGGGAGATTTGAGGATGGGGAGATACTTCTTCAGATTATTCTGATTCAAAGATGGATTTTTGAGAGGTCTTACAAGAGCTGTTCATTTGGATAGCTTTCATTTTCATTCCATATATTTTCAAGAGTCTTGAAATGGTTTTCCAATTCCAGTTGGTAAGATTCTCTAATTTCCGGATCTTCCAATTTCTCAAGATCAAATCTTTTCCTTGTCGTCTTCTTTTCATTTGTGTTGAGAATGTTTGAGTCCTGTTGTGTCACCGACTCTAATTTTGTTTAGTTGATGTGTGATTGTGCCTTTTTCTTTTCCTACAACCTTTAATTTGTTAACATGGACTTTCATCTTTGCTTGTCCATTGTCTGATTCATCAAGGAGCAAATGTGATTTTCCAAGCTCTTTCATCGTTTGAAAATTCCGCGTTCCAAGTGAGATGACATTCTTTTTTCTCTTCTTCTTTTAGGAAACTCGACATGAGTGGGTTTTTTCACCCTAGTCAGATAAAATAGTGGGATATAAGAAATAAAATAAGACAATTCTTGCAAACAAAACATAGGGACATACATCATGAATATGAAGCGAGATACGGAAAAGCAGTTAATACTTATGAAAATCAAGGGAGCTACTCCTGAGTGCTTTTAACTCTAGGATTGCCACAGCTCCATCAATAAAATTTATTAGGCCTGAATTTTAAAAGGATTTTGATCTACATCTAATTCATTTATTGAGGAAGGTTTAGGTAGGCAAGACAAGAATAATATAGTGAACATATAATAAAGAAAATCTAAAGAAGTCTACAATCAGATAAGAAAAGTTACTTCGTCAACTCTCAGACCTCAAAAAGCGGCTTTTAACAATAAAAGGGGTGAAGCCTTGACAGAGACAGATGAAATTCTTGCGAGATGATATGAATTTGCCAAGAGCTTTTCAAACATAATCATACTCTCAAAAATATTGAAAAGGCACTAAGTATACAGTACCAAGACCCTGAAAAAGTGAGGTGAAAGCTGCTCTAAATCAAATTAAAAGAGGCAAATCAGCAGGACTAGACATTATCCCCAGTGAACTTCTCAAACACTCGTGAGAAGTTAAAATAAACATTCTTCATAAATTGTGCTGTCGTATATGGACAATGAGAGAAAGGCCCAAGTTCATAATGCCTCACAAAAATGCAAGTGTGAAAGAATGTAGCAGTTACAGAACTATTGTATCAGCCATACAAGTGAGATACCTTTGATTATTATTCTCAATAGAAGGAAGATACAAATGGAACACTAACTTGCAGACTGCTAGGACGGATTTGAGACACATGAGATAAGCTCTTCAACCCGCAAAATCTTGCTTGACAAAATCAATAACAGCAATACAGAAGCTTTCCTTACTTTCATTGATTAATGTAAAGCTTTGACAGTGTCATACATCAAAGCTTATTTACAACGATAAAGCGAATGGGATTCTCAATCTTGTATCCCTCATAGAAAGTTTATTCATTCATCCATCAAGTAACAGGTCTGAGGCAGATATTGGTGACCATCAAGAAGTTCATGCTATTGTTTTTCTGCTTTCTTTTTGTCATCCAATGATTTAAGCCCTCTACATATGTCACTATCTGCCTGCCCCTGCTTCTTTTCCCCTCAATTTTTCTGGTCAGGGCTAGATGTTCAAGTTCCTTATGTCGATTTATATGACCTAAAAACTTAAGTTGTCTTTGATTGTTTTTAGCAATGATCTTTCTACTCCTGCTTCGTCAAGTACTGTATTTTTTGTTTTCATTTCTTTCCATGAGATTCTTAGCATTCTCCTTAGAAACCACATTTCCGCTGCCTCCTACCTTTTCCTCTGTCTGTTGAAATATTCCAGCATTCACACCCATATAACAGTACTGAGCAGACATAAGCTCTTCATACTCTTACTTTGGTCTTCATTGAGATATTCCTATTTCTAATGAAGGGTTCATTCTATTGAAACATCTGGATACTATAAATATATAATCATAATGCAATAAGATGCAATAAATACAGAAAATTGGTGATTTACTCAGACTCAGATAAAAGAAAGAATGTTGTCCATTTAAGAATTTTACGCGTGAACAAAAAACACCTACAAACACATTTACATGAAGACACACATAAACAGTGACGCTATATATTGGGGACTGGGAGGGGGGGTGAAAAAGGAGAGATACATTATTATCAAATATATCTATTTATAGAAAGTGCAGATGTGAGTCTGAAATAGTGGGGGAAACTTTGATCAAAATTCAAGACAGAAATACAAAGAACTATAAACTACTTGTCGATTGATTTCAGAACAAGTCATTGCAGAAAATGGAAATGCAGAAATGAGAGCATTCATTTAGCGCCAAATCCAATGCATGTACTCAAAGCGCTTTGTTTCCCCGACAGGTCTTTTCCAACCAAATAACTTCTCAACTCTACATGGAGTACACAGCTTTACAGCCATTTTTTTACATGTGCACTTGCTCTAGCAATATTGACAAGATCGTCCTCTGCCTATGGTCCCGTACACAATAACACGTGAGCGGCGTGAGGAAAATGTGTAAAAGTCTTTCCAAAAGACCACTCAGCGCCGCGCGCGGTCTGGCCTTGAACTCGAAATCTTGCGGTTAAAACTCAAACGTCTCACTGTCTCATTTCCGCGTTGCTACAAAGCCATGATCTGCGATTCTTAATCTTTTTTACTCACAAGAAGTCCAGTTGTAGCCTGGGGGCTGCATGTCTAATCTGAATCTAGATAATGTCTATATCTACTTTGAGCTGTACTGGCTGTAGGCTTCTATGACCTAGATTTGTATCGATAGCCTTCTATGATCTATAAATCTAGATCTGGAGCTACATCTAAATTATGCTTCTAGATTCTAGATCTAGAGCCATACACGTAGATAGCTACAGGGTATTTACTAAGAATTTGATTCGATACACACAGGTGGGTGGCGATAACACACAGGTCGATGTGTGTGTCTCGGTCTCCGCTGTGAACACATCGCGCTCGGCTGCCCTGCCTGCATCGTATGGCGATTATCTGAGTATTCCTCTCTGTGATCTTACTAAAATGGAAAATATCGTTATTTAAAGGTATCCTTATCTCAAATTAAAACACAATTTCCAACAGACATTCCTCGGAGTGAGAGCTTTCATTCGATATCAAATTTGCGGAGATCTATTGCCTATGACAAGACACTTTCAAATTGTGGAACAACATGCATCTCTCTGACAAGTGCAGCAATAACTGGGATGGTATTAAGCATGAGCATAAGTTAGTCCACTTCCCTCAGACAGAGACTGAGACGGTCACGACAGAGAGAGAGAGAGAGAGAGAGAGAGAGAGAGAGAGAGAGAGAGAGGATAAGAGGTGGACAATGACAAATTAATATCAATGATATCGAATTTCAACTTCCAACTTGTCCAACTGCCCCCACTTATGCCATTTTGCCGAAGCCAAGACCATTCACTTCTAATTGTACATAATCTGTACTGGTAACAAAAACGTTATCCATATCTGGATCCAATCTATGTGTTCAACACTCTAATTGCACTGGGATGGGAGTGCAATACTGTTAACTATTTTCCTGTTTCAAATGACATTTCAATGTAGATCAAAGTTCATAATAACTCTCATGGTGTGAAAATTATACCTTTTTCAATGAAACCTTTGCTTTCTTTTGCAATTATTCTTTATTTTCAAAAGGCTATGTTAAACAAACCAAGCATAGCTTTATTACGGCATAATAAAACATTTTAAAAAGAGCATTCCGAAGCGGAGTTGTAACATGAAACAGACTGGTTATCTTACATGTTCATGGTAATTTATGTAACAATGTCTAGATGGTGTCGAAAGAAAAACAAAAATCCTATTACAAATAAAAATAAAATGAATAATTAATTTTTGACTTGTGAAAAAAAATCAAACTAATATGAGTCAATGAAGATGAATCAGTAAAAAATCATTTGAAAGTAAAGAAAAGGAACTTGTACATCAGCTGTTTCCTTTCTAAACAACTCATGGTGATGAACATTCTTGAAATACCGGTCCAGGTATTTAACCAGGCAATGAGAAATTTCTGCACGAAATCAAGGGGTCAAAGTACCTTGCAAACCAACCAAGTTTCAAGACTGCATTAAAATCCATACAATTTGTCCTGTACAGAATGGCACCTCTCAGTTCATTGAAAAGCAAATATGCAACCAAATCTATATCAAGCATTACTGTCTCTTCGGTTTTAAGATTAAGTGTTTCTGAAATGTATTTTTAAGTGTCTCTCCATTATAAAGCTCTCAGGGTTTCTGGAGGTAACATTCTATTATCAGACCTCCACATCACCTAATTTATCATTGGCAACATTATAAGTATTAATTTCAATAAGGGACAATGAGCAAAAGAAAATGGGAAGTAACAAGACATACTATATTCATAATACAATACAAGCTTAACTTGAGCAATAAATAATGTCATTGCTTGACAAAGACAGTAAAAATAAGTTAGGGTGAATATGTGTGGGAGGGAGGATTCACTTTTTGTTGATAATCTCATGTCTTGATGGATAAAGCAATTATAAAAAGACACTGGAGAGATAGCTTTAAATGTCATCTTATTATCTCTAATTTCATAGGAAACATAACTTCAGATTGCAAGTAAGGCTGTGTGAAAATTACCCTGAGTATAATCCTGCTGTATACTTTAGAGTACTGGTCATCAAACATGCAAAGGAATATCAAAACATTACAGTGATATAGCAACCCTGTGCAACAATGAGGAAGCTGATCAATTTTATGCATGGCAGCCATATTTATTCAAGGAAAAGTCTGAAAGACATGTTGGCATACTTCATCTATTTGTCTGTTCAGTGACTTTTTCAGTTGGGACTTTTTGGGGAGGTTTTTGTGGGTGTGCGTTTGTGGGTGGCATGATATGGCTGCTGTGGCTATTTCTATATAGATGGTTCCTTTTGAAAACTTACACATTTTTAAATGTATTAATTAATTTTCCTGTTTCATGCTAAAGTGGTTTCTTATCTATTTGTTCAAACACCAAAATCAAAGCATATTCTGCCAGAAGAAAGATTTGTGGGCTCACCATAAATATAAATGTACTTAAACAACAAAGGACTCCCCCCTTAAAAAAATCTAGTAAACCTTTAGCAAGCTAAGATACTCTTCAACTGATGCAAAATGAGTTCAATTAATTTGGTTGAATTAGCAAAACAATATATTGTGAAACTGGTGACTTAAAAGAAGAGAATGATACATAATATAAATACCTTAGCATATCAAATCAAAACATGAACAATACATTTTGCAATGGGACACTAAAAACAGTACACAAAATATGTTGCAACTTAAGTCACTTCATGGCATATTTTTTTGTCCATTCCTTGGCAGTTTCCTCATATCTATTTCGATCTGACTTGTATATTTTTGCTATTTCTGGAACCAAGGGGTCTTCTGCATTTGGATCCGTGAGGAGTGATGTTATTGAGATCAGCACTGAAAAGAGAAGGGAACATCTCATTGCTATTAATGGGGAATCTTAGTTTTCATCTTTTGAGTAAAATTTCTCACAAAACTAGATGGATACAATTTAATTGTATCTTCAATTTACTGGTACAGTACCGGCACCTATCAACACACCGTCTAAGAACACGTTTTTTTTTTTTCAGACAACAGAATTTTATCTATATACATTGATCCCTTAACAACAAAGCCCCCAACCACTAACAACACGATTTTGAAGAGAAAGTTTTCTTTCTAAGTTTACAAAATTGATTTCATTTTTTCATAGATCTCTCACTTAATGCATATATCAATTCCTGTTTTCTGATTAAGCCATAATAGAGATGTGGATGTTCCTGCCAGACGGATTGACGTGGACAAAACAAACAATGATCACTGTCAAGCTGGGTAGGCTGTTAACAAAAGACGCTGCTCTACCCAGCACAGACCTGACAGAGGGAAAGGCACCTTTTTATCCACCTGGACAAACCAATCAATGATTACTGTCCAACTGGGTAGGCCATCAACATGGCTCTACTTGCCAGAAAGCGAGGCATAATGTTGTCTAGATATGACGACAAAGAAAACAGTGAGTGTACACTGACATGTGTCCTAAGTCTTTTATCGCTCAATGAATGAGTCAAATAGGTCAATGACACGCATCTCACCAATGTGATGATGGTGAATTAGAAGACTTTCCTTGATTCGTTATGTTTGATCAGTTTTAAGTGATTAGATTTTGGCTCCACCCCTTCACCCAGGAAGCTACACATTCTTTGTTGAGCAAGTGGGGAATTATTGCGTGATTGCCAGGCTTGGTAAGAAATGAGTTCATAAGATGTGATCATGTGCATAGCCCGTTGTGGGCTTGCATTTGATTGATGTCAAATGAGACAATGGGACTCTCAAGAATATATAGATTGTGTCCCATATAGTCCGTCTATGGACACGGTCTGTCTAACAGCATGATATTTCAATCTTCGCAAGGGCATGTTCTTAGAGTAATAGTACAGTATATTGCAGATATACATATCCTTTGCAGGTGAAGGCTAAAAATTGTTTCAAAACAGATTGCATACAAACTGTGATAAGAGGATGAGAGAATAAGAAAAAAACCCAATACCCAGACAATTTCCCTCTTGCCCACCCATACGGGGTTATATGTTTTAAGAGCACTCTGCCCCAAGGACTTACTTCATATTGTATTGTGAGGCACATAAACATGAACACAGCAATGATTCCATTTGAATTGAAAATCTGTCCCCCATTTGATTAGTATCTGCATAATAACCATGACCACCTTCATCATAATGGTCTTCTCTTCACAAGGACAGCATGTTACAAAGTAATTTAATGCTATTAAAAATACCACTTGTAAATTGCATTGTAGCATTTTTATGACATTCCACCACACAATCCCTTACATATACTGTTTGTTTTTTTTTCATTGATATGTCTTACTGAATTGTGCTTTTTTGTCTCTAAAAGACAAAGTGATTTTATGAGTTGTCTTAATTTTGTTACATAACTATAAATTTTGTCAACTTTAAAACATAAAATAAATTTATCTAGTACAAATTTTACAAGGCCAGTATCAAACTTTCTCACAGGCTTCCAACAAACTTATTTTGAAAAGATTTCCCCTCAGTTTTATGGGTGTTTATCGAGTACAAATTTTACAGGCCAGTATCAAACCTCACAGGCTTCTAACAAACTTATTTTGAAAAGATTTCCCCTCAGTTTCATGGGTGTTTGGGAACCCTGTGCACTTTAGTATGTGACAATTCACAATAAAATATTGTAGACTGATCCTCAACTGATTTAAGTTTGACTACTTCATGACACCTCAGAAATTGAAGAAAAGAGTTACTTCACTAAAAACAATGTGATCCTGATGGATTGAAAGCTCAAACAATCCACTAACTACAGAAAATAGAGTGACTTATAGCCTTTTGCCCTTTCCTTCCATTTCACTGTGAAAGTAAAAGTGATGTTCTTTTCCATACTGACCCTGACAATTCAAAAACAAACATCTTATGTTTGATGAATCATAAGACATAGAGCGCAAATGGTAGGTATCAAAATTCTTACCTTTTGATATGGTGAGAGCAGGTGACCACTGAGATTTTAGAATATCTAAGCATATACTACCATTTGAATGTATATTTGGATGATATATCTTAGTTGTAAATAATATCTGAAATCATCAAACAAAAAAATGATAAAATATTAACTTTTTGTTTGCAGCTAATAAATATGCTGGGAAAATTTGTATTACTTTATATGATATGAATGGTTGTGAGTTTGTTTTGTTTGTTTGGTGATTTAGAACTCTTTTCAACTCTTACTCTCAGTGTCAACAGGAAAAGTAGAAAGAAAAAGAGAGAATGGAGGTTACAGAGAAAAGTTTTCAAATTTTCAGACGAAGAATAGAATTTACTTAAGAGAAGAAGAAGAATTTAAAATAAACAATAAGCATTACCATATACCGTTACCGGAAAAGGTATGTTATTATATTCCAGTATTATTTGAAAATGGTTAATCAGAAAAGGCCTATTTCAATATGCCATTGTACAGTCCTTGCAAGCTTTTTAATTATTTATTTCCATTATTATTATTTCAAAAATTGACTATTAGCAGAAGACTATATCATTGGATCCACTCTTCTCTATTGATATTTCATGAAGGCTTACCACTCCAGCATCGCTTTTGTTAGCAGAAAGAAGCAGTAGTAGTATGAAACACATCACGATAAATGACTACTACTAGCGTTAGTCTCCTATTCATTCATTCATCAAGTACAGGGTCTGAGACCGACATTGGCGACCATGACATGCCATTCACTTCTCTGTTCAGACAATCTCAGGAGGTTCATGCTATTGTTTTTATGCTTTTTGTTTGTCATCCAGTGATTTAAACTCTCCAAATATGTCACTCTCTACATGCCCCTACTTCTTGTCCCCTCAATTTTTCCAGTCAAAGCTAGATGTTCAAGTTCCTTATGTCGATTTATCTGACCTAAAAAAAACTTAAGTTGTCTTGGTCTGATTGGCTTTAGCAATGATCTTTCTTCTCCTGCTTCTTCCAGTACTGCATTGTTTGTTTTCTTTCCTTTCCATTAGATTCTCAGTAACCTCCTCGGAGACCACATTTCTGCGGCTTCCAGCCTTTTCCTACTGTCTGTTGAAATATTCCAGCATTCACAACCATATAACAGTACTGACCAGACATAAGTCTTTAATACCCTTACTTTGG
>JAOWAY010143068.1:0-10641 GCA_028565895.1 Goniobranchus geometricus
AAAGAAAACAACTAATCTGAACACAGCCCTGAGATCATCCCTATGGGATGTACTGGGTTTAAATTTCAATCAATCAACATGGGAAGAGTTGTTCCTGGCCTTTTTCAAAATGATGACTGCTTGCGTCAAAATGACATCAAACAAATATCGGTCAATTTTCTGAATCGGAAGAAGTTGGCAAAAGGAATGAATTCGGTACTACAAACAGAAAATTGAAAGTCCATGTTGTGGTGGCATTTACTTTTATTTATAAAGCACTCTTCAAACCATGACCAAAAATTATGATCTCGTATCCCAAGTAATAAATTAAAAAGAGATGCAAAAATGAAATACAACATACTAATTAGAGCCTCCCATCTTTGGCTGCCTATTTGATTTCATCAAGCATTCTATTTAGATGTAGATGGAAAGCAACGTGAAATACAACAAATTTGTGAACGATTGTTTTTTTTGTTTTCCTTTCTCTGCTGATTACTGTACCCTTTTATTCAGATCTTCTCTTTCATATAAATAATCATATAAATGTTATTGACAAATTGGGAAAAAAAGAGCATGCTCAATGCTGGAAACAGAATGTCCCTTTATCAAAACCATAATATTTACTCTTGTCAAGCCTACAAATATATAAAATGTAGGGTAAGGAGGACTTGTTAAAGGTCATGTATTATGATACTTGTAAATAATTATTTCAAAGATCAGTCTGTACATTCAACACTGAGTGATGGCTTTAACAGATTAATGTGTTTTGGCGAACTTTGACAAGGGAAGATAATTAAATGCCTTTAAAATATAATGAAATATGTTTATTCATGTCAATCTCAGTTTAAATTTTATAGTTCTTGAAAAGACTTCAATAAATTTTTTTTAAAAAGTCAAACGTTGCTTCCTCAGAACTTTGCTTTAGTTTAATATCATGCTATTATTGCTTTCAGTTAATCAAAACTATTTGTTTATCCTGGATTTTATCTGAAAAGTATGCATAACAGATCATTTTGTTTCCCAGGTATTCAGTACAGACTTGCTGGAAGCAATGGTGAGGCAAACAAAGGCATAGTGGAACTTTCTGTAGACGGGCGTTGGGGCACAGTGTGCAATCTTCTATGGGATGATAAGGATGCTCGTGTAGTTTGTCGAGGATTGGGCTATACTGATGGAGTGGCTCAATTTGATACTGATTATGACACATCGTCAGGTCCTATTTGGTTACAAAATCTTCAATGCACTGGTGATGAATCTGCTCTTCATCAATGTCCTCACACCGGATTTCGAAGTCAAGAGCAGAGCTCTTCAATTTTTTCATTTTTCTCAGAGCCCTGTTCACACCACCACAATGATGCTGCTTTGTTTTGCTTCAAAGAAGGTGTGTAAAATCAATTTCCTTTTTAAGATCTTAAGATTTAATGTGACGTATTCACAACATTTCAACATTTACCATTTGTATGAAATTGAATTTGAAGTATAATTTTCATATGCAGCAGTCTCAGTAGCAGGAAACAAGCATCAGGAAGAACTGTAGAATACAGTTTCGATTCCCAGTGAACTTTGTGACTTTGCCTTTTAGAGTTTTCACATAATCTGTGTTGTCTTCTCTAGGATGGCATACATAAAAGGGGTTTTATATCTGATGTGTATCAAGATATGAAATAATGTCTACTATTGGTGAATTCAGAAAAAAACCCAGTCAAATAGATCATTGTGAGAAATGCAGTTGAAATTAAGCTACGAAAGAAATCAGGATGAAGATTTAAAAAGTCATACAAATCTTGTTGACTTTTGAATTGTTAGTGATCATAATCCTTGTATTGTATGATTTTCTTCTGTTTATTTTAATGACAATGCCATTTTTCCATCTTAAAGTGAAATTAAACCAAGGTTTGCGGTTTTCCAATGGTGCTGTACTCTACAATAAAGATGACTCATGGACAAATGTTTGCGCAGATAGAATCAATCGTAATGAAGCTAAGGTCATTTGCAAAAGTCTCATGCAGGGATATCAAGATGGTCTACCCATCCAGGGTGGAAGATTTGGGGAAAGCACAGAGGTTATTGGCATTACCTCAATCACTTGCAGTGGTGAGTTTTCCCAAACCTCTCAAACTTCATGCAAATTGCTATTGTAAGGTTTTGTTGAAAACTTGAGGGAGTAGATGATGATGCAGACTTATAATTTTAGGCAACGTAAACATTATTGAGTCCACTTCCTTTTGAAAAAAATTCTTTTCATTACTCTTTTACGGGTCCCAAAGCTCAGTTGGTAGAGCGGCTGACTGCCATGCAAGGTGGCCCGAGTTCGAATCCAGCGGGCAGTGGATTTTTTTTGGGGCCCCCCTGTTCACCCAGCAGTATAAATGGGTAGCTAGTTCTTTCTAGACTTGGCGGAAGTAAAGGCGGCGTGCAAAGCAATGGCAAGCTACCACATTATGCTGTATGCCTAGTATAATTAGGGCTCTACCCCTAATTCCCCTATACCCAGCCAAGGTACGGGACTAACTTTACTCTTTTACCCTATTGAGTAATACGTTAACATTTTTACTTGATAATTAAGAAAAAAATCAGACAATGGGATATCATTATCTGATTTTTAATTTATCAATCTCAGAACATTTATATTGGAGATGAATATTTGCCCTTATTAATAGTTATCCATTTCCTCAGTCTCTGAAGTGATAATACATGTAATACTGAATGAGATATTGTTGTGTTATTAAGGAAAATATTCATAAAACCATAATCCTGATGTGTATTTTTTTTTCATACTAGCATCAGTATCTCATTTTTTGCAAGCCTTGATTTGAATATTGATTATCATCAAAAACTAGGAGAGGAGAGTTCCGTGTCAGAATGTACTGTGTCATCAAGTGGATCCTGCTCATCTGGAACATATGCTTCTGTTGCATGCTATGGCAACATTCTTACAGATGAAGATTTCAGTAAGAAAATGAAATATTATTCTTTCTCATATTTATCAATCCCATATATTGTTATATACCGGTAGGTGTTTTTTTGTTTTTTTTTATATAGGGTTCCCTAGTTTGGATCATTGTTTTGTTTTTCTTAATGTAGTTTTTCTGGATTGTTTTCTAGCTTTTAGAGGATAGGAGCCTATTGCTTTCTTGACACCAATGAAATGTTGCTCACAACTTGTACTTTTAATTCTACAAGCAACATCAAAGAATGAACTTTTACCTCTGATGAACACATTTGTAATGCAAAAGTTGCTGTTGGGAGAAAAATATTCTGACACAATGAAAGGAGAAGAGTAGGATATTTGCTGGTGGAAAATGATTTTGATGCAGACATTTTATTGTGGTTCTAGACATGTGTTGTTTGTGGTAAAGTTTACAGTGCCGGGGCTTCCATAGACTGAAATCCATGCTAGCTTATTCTAACAAATCAATGAGATTTCAGCACCTTTTTTAAAGGCAATGTGGAGAGTAAAGTATATTGATAGATATTCAGTAAATGGAGTCAAAGTGTGAAATATTTATGGAATTTTACAAGTGTCTATTTGATAGTTTTGCCATATACTTCATTTGAAATCCTTTAGGTGCTTAGATGGAGAAATCCTGCAATTCTTTTTTGCTTAACTTCAGTGAACAAAATGTTTGCATTGAATGCTCATCTTTTAGGAGGAAAAAGTGAAAGCACTTATATAAAGCATCCTTAGGCAATACCAATGTGACCTAAGTAAAGAGCCTGTCTGTAGATTTCTTCATTCATCCTCATTAATGTTTTTTTCCTCATTCATGTCAAATTCCCCACTTTATCCTGTTGGCTGTTCAATCTTAATTCTTCTCCTCTTTAAATCCTTTGGATCACCATAGATGGGTACAAATTTAGCAATTATGTAAGTCTTGAGTCTGATGTTTGTAAGGCTTGAAGGTAATTTTTTCATTGGCAATGTGTTTACCGTTTGACAATGCTCTTTAATATGCCATGGATGAAACGGCAATTGTTTTTTGTGTTTTTTTGAGATTTCAAAATTTTATATAGATTGAGACGAAGAAGAATAATACTGCATGCGGATCATGATACAGCTGATCAAGAAATAAAGAAAGTTTGTCAATAGATGGAAGCGTTCAATTTGCATCAACAATTTTGGGAGAGTGAAGAACAATGATGAATGAAATGTCAAAAGACAACATCAGGTGTCAATAGAGAAATAAAAGTAAAACAAGAAAGAACAAATATGAAAGACTCTTGAAGTCCTTCAGAACTTTTGCCACCAAGAATTATAGAAACAAATGAAAAGACACAGGTTAATGACATTGCCGTAGGGTTTTTGTACTGATTATCTCTGTGTGAATAAATTGACTTATTTCCCTTTACTGTTGATAAAAAGATTTTCAGATTCGTCTGTCCAATGACAGTATTCAGACTTCAAATGACCATGGCATTTTAGAAGTGCGAGAAAACGGCATTTGGGGCCGTATCTGCATGCATGAATTCACTGATACAGAGGCAACAATTGCCTGCAGACAGCTGGGTTTCAATGGTGAGTGTATGAGCTCTGTTTTATACATGCCTTGTTATATTGCCTTTTGTATGAGAACATATTTCACGTTTCAACAGCGCAGAGAAATAGTGGTCCCTCTAGCAGCATAAGATCACCATTGTATCTGCCTGGAAATACATTAATACATTTAGGGATCTGTTGTGCGCAAAAGAAAATGCAAACTTGTGGCTGTTTGTGGCCTGCACTGAAAACTGCAGCCCTGTAGTGAATTCACAGGGCATACTGTGCCACCATGTAATATGGTACTTTTCACTGCGTCATGTAATGCCTACTTATTTTTTAAAAACCAGCAAAAAACAATAAACCTTTGTAGGATTGCTTACACTGTCACTGCTGTTAAATGCAATTACTCTGTGCAATAATGCTATTAAAACAAGATGCCATACCTGTTTAAAAGCTACAGTGGAGTCCGCTAAAGATAAACTGGTTAGGGACTGATCCAGCAGTTTATCTTAACCACTTCAAGCAGAATTGAGCATAAAATAAGGGGAATAACCTGTACATGTATTACAGTATATTACCAGGCATACAGTGTAGTGCGTGGTCTGAGTTCTTTGTCCACATGCTTGGGTACTTGTAGACAACCACGTTATTTGTTATGCCCTAAAGAGTAATTCTTTTTTCTCTTGGTCTAAATGTGTTCATGTAATTGATTAACACACACCAATGGACACACCAAATTTATCTTAAGCGTAATGAGGGCACCAGTGTTTATATAACCTGCAAGAAGGATAGTAAAGATAAAGTAGGAAAAGGCTGGGTCTTGTGAAAAAGTTTATAAAAACCGAGAATTTATCTTAAACCAGGTTTATTTAAGCAGACTCCACTGTACTTGTCTTATACCAATCTCCAGAGATGTTTGAGACAGTTGGTATAAAGGGGAGTATTTACTGTAAAAATATTAAACATCCGATCTTACTAATGACATAGAGTGGTATAAAAACATCCCCCTTACTTTAATTGTATGGTAGATGTTACAATGAGCAGGAATATAGGCATAATAGCAAAGTAGGAAGGGGAAAAGGAAGGGTAGGCTAGAGTGAGGCTATTCAGTGATTAGGCATATAAGTAAAGGTATGAAAATGAAAAATGAAAAAAAAAAACCCAACCCTCTTTATCTAAGTCAGAACATGTTTTTATTTTTAAGATCTGTCATTAGAATCAGCAGGCTTTAGTTTTATATTTTCAACATATTTCTTTGATGCTGCTGATTAAAGATACTGAGAGGACTTAGAATTATATGATGTTATCAACACAGAGCTCAGAGAAAGAGGGGTGTACCTGACAACTGAATTTGAAGAAAACACAGTACACAGTAAGTTGTGTAATCACTTATCAGGGGCTTGAAAGCACATAGGTCTGGTAAACAAGGCTGCCATGGAGATGAGGAAAAGAATTGAGAGTGACTTTATGATTTCTGTTTTGATGTAGTGGTGTTTGGACCTCTTTCACCTCTTGCTTCTTGCTGTTTTCTGTTGTCAGTTACTTTCGACAACTCAGGAAAATTAATTTGAAACAGCAATAGTCATAAAGTTGACTGAGGCCCTATAGACCCCTTATCTCTTGTTTCAATGGCATTAAGCAGATCATTGACATTCATCAACCCTATGGCAGCGTGGCTGTGGAGTCAAGGCATTTGACTTGTGACCACCAGGTTTCTAGTTGGAGGCCATGCCACGCTATGGCGCTGTTTAGTCCTTGGGAAAGACTACACATATTTTCCTCACCCCACTCATGTGTTATTGAGTACTGGAACGCAGGCAGAGGAAGATCTTGTCAGCCTATAAAACGGCTGCATCTCTGTATACACCACATGGAATTGAGAGGGTATTTAGTCAGAAAAGGTCCGTCAGGGAACACTTGTGCAGCACTTTGAGCACATTTTGTAGAATTAGTGCTATATAAATGCTCTTTTTTTTTTTTTTTTGTAGTCAAGATGCAGATTTGACCCAAATTGCCCTGGAACAGTGCTTATATGTGCACTTTACACCTGGATGAAATGAACAAAATTGATTAAAGAATAGATCTAGATCTACTTCCCAGGACCTGGCGATGGAATTTATGCCAGTATTCTTATCAGCAACTTAGATCCTTCCTAGGACCCAGTGATGGAATTTATGCTAGCATTTTATCCAGCAACTTGGGTCCTTCCCAAGATCCAGTGATGAAATTTATGGTGGCATTCTAATTAGCAGCTTCCTTCCTTCCCATGACCTAGTGATAAAATCTATGCCAGCGTTTTATTCAGCAACTTAGGTCCTTCCCAGGATCCAGTGATGAAATTTATGGAAGCATTCTAATCAGCAGCTTAGAACCTCCCTGAGACCCGGTTATGAAATTTATACTAGCATTCTAATCAGCAACTTAGTTCCTTCCCAGGACCCAGTGATGCAATTTATGCCTGCATTCTAATCAGCGATTTAAAACCCTCCCAAGACCCGGTGATGAAATTTATGCTAGCATGCTAATCAGCAACTTTAAACTTTCCCAAGACCCGATGTTGAAATTTATGGTAGCATTAGAATCAGCAACTTAGTTCCTTCCCAGGACCAAGTGATGAAATTTATACTAGCATTCAAATCAGCAACTTTAAAATTTCCCTGGAGCAAGTGATGAAATTTATGCTAGTATTCTAATAAGCAACTTCCCTCCTTCCCATGACCCAGTGATGAAATTTATGCTAGCATTCTAAACTGCACCTTATTTCCTTCCCAGGTCCCAGTGATGAAATTTTTATGTTAGCATTCTAAACAGCACCTTAGTTCCTTCCCAGGTACCAGTGATGAAATTTTTGTGCTAGCATTGTAATCAGCACCTTAGTTCTTTTGTCAAACATCTTATCCAGCAATACTTAAACTAAATACAAGTTTTGTTGATACCAGCACTAATAACCGTTTTCACAAACTTCTTCTTCCTTAGGTGGGGTAAAATATCTGCATTTGTTCAGGAACAGACTTCCAATTATGTGGAGTCAAGTTAAATGTAGGGGTACAGAGAGTTCTTTAACTGATTGCCAGATTTCTCGTTCAGCTGATCCGTCAAACTGTCCATTTGATGCCTCAGAAGCAGGTGTAGCTTGTTATAATAATGCAGGTAAGAATACTGCTGTCATTGTAAAGTTAAATCATAAGCGCATTTTGATTTTTGGTAATATAATAACATATCTCTGCCAGATAATGCAAAATAAAACCTACATGACCAAACTCATAATTGTCTAGAATGTTCCCTGACTGAAGCTGCCATCAAACTTATGCAACAAATGTGTACCTATTCTTGAAGTCAAGATATGAAAAAAACCCAGAATTTACCACTTTTTGGTTGTGAGTGTTGAAATTTGATATATACTTCAGACTGAAAAAGAAAACATGGATAGGATTTAGTTTATGGTAGATGGAATTGATTTCGTACAGACAGTCATGTTATATATCTTAAAATGAAAGATAATTTTGCAAATGGATGCTGGAAGATAAAAGTATGTCTATGCTTCAGTGCAATTGAAATGAGGGACATTATCCTTTTTCATTTTACCAACCACAAATCCATGAATGTGGTAAAGTACAGCGACAAGTTTCCCTTATCTCAAAAGCCTTTTTTTTAGGGGGTGGGGGGAGGAGGAGGGGTCAATAAATTCAAATCTAGCCTCCACCCAGGAATACACACCAAAAAGCCTAAGCCGACTATTTGGCTTGGTTCTGCTTGGATACAGCAATTTCTGACTTGACTGTGGTTGGTGTATGAGAGATTTAGCTTTTTACTGATTTATACATGTATTTATGTACAGCTAACAGGTCTTCACAGATTGAATATCATTGCTGTTATAATTATCCCAGTAGGCCTACTTCAGAAAAAACCTCAAACAGACCAAAGGTGGAAAAAGAAAATCTTAACATGATTGAAAAAAAGCTGAATTTTTAATGCTAGAGACAAAACTCAGACTGCATGAAATTGGTCCCTTCCATGGATTAAATTATTGCTCTCTTAAAGGGACATGAGATATGTATGATTTATATATGAAATATATAACTTTGTTTAAATTCAGTTTGTGGTTTTATGGTTAAATTTTTACATAAACTTTGACAATCAAAGAATGCATGCTGTTAATAAAAAATGTTGAAGAAAAACAATTTAACTTCTTTTGAAAACCCTGTTTGGCCTACAGTACATCTTAAACTATTGTAATTTCTCATTCTCAGGCATAGAGTACAGATTGTCAAGCACAAGCTCAGGACGTGTTGAAATAGGAGTGGATGGCAATTTTGGAACAGTTTGTGCTTTCAACTGGAATTCTGCCAACTCTAAGACATTGTGCCATTCTTTGGGATATATTGATGGGATCCCATTGAATCTGGAAGATGAAGTTCTGGAGCCATTAGAACCCATGTTCAGTTTTTTTCTTTGTGCTGGAAATGAAAGTTCTCTTCTTTCATGCTTGAATTCTGGTTTTGATGATGGGCAAATCTCTTTCCTTTGTGGAGGAGATGCTTATACAACTTGTTACAATGAGGAAGTCAGTAAGTGTTTATCCAAAGTACATTTTTCCTTCAGTTACAATATCTGGTATTGTAAAAAAGTCTAGAAATTAATTCAAGCATTAAGCATTACTAGATATATCTAGGTCTACTAACTTAGATGAAAAAAATCAAATTAATGATCTCATTCAGTGAGACAACAGCTGCAACATTGCTTAGACTTCCAGCTACACAAAAATCATGTTTCCTCACCTTTCCTGTTTTTCTCTCCCTATTTCATTTAAATGCCACTTGCTCTCAGGCTTTATTTCATCTTATTATTACATGTTGATACATGTATTATTTGTCACTGTCAATGCCATTGTAACATTGTATTGATGTGCATGTATTTAGTTGGTTTTGTGGAGTTCCATACTTGATTTTATTGGTATTTTCATCAGTGCATATGAATAAATGCCATGAAACTAAATGACATGAAAACTAATTTGATTGTTAAGGACATCTTTAGGTGGGTTTGGCCACAAGTTTGAGTTGTAGTTGTTTGTTAATGTTAGCATGAAGACTTTTATGTGGAATAGAGTGTTAGTATTGTCATGGTCGTTTCCTCATTTGGTTGCACCTAGGTCACACAGGTGGTTGCACCAAGGTCATGTGGTTGCAGAAATAGGGTCATCAACTGGTTGCACCAAGGTCATGTGGTTGCAGAAATAAGGTCATCAACTGGTTACAGCTAGGAAATTTTTTGCACTGTGGGGATGATACTAATAGCATTTTTTTGGTCTCTGTTTCTTCTGTCATGCCCACAGTGCAACCATATGCCCTGGTGCAACCAGTTGGAAACCTCCTAATGGGCAAAGAAAAATCTGATACATTGTTTTCCTCTCATGATTGCAAATAGGCAGGTTACTCTATACCTCAAGATTTTGATTACCTGAGCTTTTTGTCTCATTTGTTCTTTGCCAGCTGAGGATACTTCATTGATATAAGTTTCCAAGACTAGTTGTCACAAGTGACAAGATATCAATGAAGTTATATCAGTCTTTAATTGCGGTGTAAAGATATGGCGTAGAACCTTGGAATTGAAAGTTTTCGCAAATCTGATAAGTAGTATCATAATGATTCATGTTATAATATATATTTACAATTTTGAAGTAAATTTTCCCATCCAAATGATTCATGAAGAATACACACATTATGTGGCCTTTAATTTTGTTAGGATTATTTGTTAAAAACTGATATTTCCTTCTCTGCCGATTTCAGTTTTAGAACTTTTTAACGGTAAGCAATTACTGTGAAAACAAACAACTCCCCCATGAGACAAATACTAAAAGATGCAGACTATAGCAAGTCTTTACAAGCAATCACACAAATGTCTTTGTTGAAAGCTTTTCATTTTTCCTCTTGATTTACCCCTGAAAGTATTTCTATTTGTATAACAGAAATAACTAACATTCGCCTTGGTGATGATCAAACAAATGAAGGAAGAGTGGAGGTTTTTGTCTCGGGACTTGAAGAGTGGGGAACTATCTGCGACGATGAATGGGATGATGATGATGCCACTGTTGTCTGTAGAGAGCTAGGATTTACAAATGGTAATATAGAAAAAGAGTTTCAATAGAATGAACTCTTTCATGAGAAATAGGAATATCTCAATGG
>JAOWAY010143179.1:0-10641 GCA_028565895.1 Goniobranchus geometricus
GTGCAGGCACAGGCATACTTTTAACAAATTTTTCAATCTTCCATTGAGTACAAGAGAATCCACGTTTAATAAAATACAAATTTTATTTGTTCATGACAAAGAATACATTTATGTATTATATAAGTTATTGTGTAATATACATTTTTCAAATTTATTTATATCACGCATAACTTGGATTATTGCTGCTTTCATTACTACCTTTGTTGGTAGATGATTTAGAATTTTTTTTTTTCATGAAAAAAGTGGAAAAAAACAGCAAAGAGAAATAGTTTCAAAGTTCAAACTTCAGTAAAACTCATTAAAAGGTATGAGTTATACAAACATTCCAAATAACAAAAAAATATTTGAGAAAATAATGAAAGCAAGAGAGAGGTAAAGGAAGGCAAAGAATAGAAAAGACAGATCATGGCAGAAAATAGTTATCATAATGTGACAATGACGACTGAAGTAATTGCTTCTGAAATTTTGAAGAAATTTTAAAAGAAAATTTTACCAAACTAATTTGTAAAGAGTTGAGGATGTAGTGCTTCTTCAAACAAGCTGTTTCTATATTTTGCTATAGTTTGATCATTGGAAATAATTTACAATGCAAACTTTTTTCCAGTTGAAATAGAAATACAGCAGGACCTCTGCTATTGGGACACCCCTGGGAGATTGAAAAATCATCCTGGTTCCCCAGTTTCCCCATTACCCAGGGAGAAGCTCGACTGATGGAAGTGTCATCATTGCTTGCCAGCCAATGCATAAATGTTTTTAACTGATTTGTTGAGATTAAATAACTCTTTTTGACCACTGAACAGGAACACAAACTGACTTTACAACCTTGCAACCTTGTTGGTCATAAAAATGCAGGTGACAGACTTGCTGAAATCAGTCTGTCAATCACAGACATCAGCAGCAACAGATTTCATAGCACAGCTTTTTTATCCACTCAATGACATCTTTGTGGAGCTCATTTTCTGAGATCGTCCCACTGCTTCATAAAATAAGCAGATCGTCGTTCCTTGTGAGGGCCTGATAACTAAGTCTAAGTGTTGGCATATGTCAGTGCTATGTTCTTGATATGTCAGTGTCAGGAGAATTTTCTTCATTTTCATTGTCTCATAATAACAGACTGTCTTATTAATGTGTAAAGTGAGGCATTGTGGCAAAATTGTGAAAAATTATACTTTAATTTTCTTGAAATTAACAAAATACTTGATAAAATTGTCTCAATTTGCTGGGGCTTTTATCCCAAATAGGGATATGAATTATATAGAAAAGATTCTGCTCCCTGGAATTTCATCCTGCTTTCCCGGGTTTCCCAATTCCCCGGGGTCCCACTCTATTTTCATTATATCATTCAGCGTGAAAACGTACAAAATACAGTTCAAGCATGGCATAAAAAAGTTAAATCAGAGGGAAGGGAGTTATTGACGAAAACTGACAGATTGAGTTAAATTTTATGTCATTATGTCAAAGGCACTGTTGACTTGTCCATGGGAAAAAGTGATGTATTGAGAATCTCACAATGATATGGGAAACACAAATAGTTTCGATGCTTTGCGCTAAGTCCGTATTTGTATTTTACAAAAATTGGTTCTAGTTACACTATGTTCATTTATTCTACATATATTTTCTACACTGTGGATTTGATAGGAGAGCTGGTTCTGGAGCCAAAGGGACCTAGCTGGCTGCGGTTTCTAGAGTCAAGCTCTTCTTGAAGCACTAGTGCTCTCTGCTGTAGTGAGGCAACCTGAGACTTCAGGGAGGCAATTGTATCTTCTAGCTCCTGAAAAAAAGTCATTAAAAAATGGGTGAACAATATAGAGAAGTACTTAAAAACATAATTATATAATATAGTTCACAATTGCCCAAAGCCTTAAAGAAAGTCCCTTTGTCTTTCTGGATTATTTGAAATACATAGAAAAAGGCCGAGGATGTTGCCTAATACATTATGAATGAGTAATGAATCTTAAGGCTAAACTTCTCTTCAGTAATGTTAATCCTCACAGTGTCTAACAAATTGCTCATGAATGATAATTCTTTTGTGTTTGAATCTTATCAATAATCTTCAGTGTCATGCCGTGTAATACAATAGGAATCAACAAAACCTAATTAATTTCCATGCGTGTATCTTCTTTTTTTGGCAATATTCTTCATAGCATTGTGTGAAACACTGAATAAATTTTGAATGTTCAAGTAAAAGTCTTTTTGATAGTGTTCATTGTCGCAGTGTCTTATAAAATTGGAATAATTACCTTAACTCCACTTTAAATATTTTAAGTGACAAAAATATCAATTCTTATTATTTTTTATACAGTTAGTCATTCTCATGTGCTTTGACAGTCATACTCAGTTTTACTGAGTAGTAGGATTTTTTTTTTTTTGAAGAAAAAGAAAAGCGTATGCTTTATAAAGATATCGGATTGGATAAAAACAGCCTTCTGGACACAATCTGAAATCAAAGTAACATTTTCTTCAACCATTTTATCAGAAACAAGTAAACTATTTTATTCCTCCTATCAATAGATACAAAAATAGTCCAATAAATATTGGAGCAAGATACAATACACAATACAAGCTCACTTGTTTTATACCAGCAGGCATCAACCCTCTGATTTTCTCTTCAAACTGCAGCTTCAATTGTGTTACCTGGTCATGAAAGAGACAACAAACAGCTTTATAAAAGGGAAGCCAAACACATTTAGTGTGAAAATGAAACATTTAACGGTGAAGTCATGGCATTTATTGTTGTCTTATCTTAGATCTTACTAAGGACTCATTACTGCATTGGAAGCTTAATGGTGGCACAAACTTGCACAAATCTAGAGTGAAGCAACATTCACAAATAGTCAGCAAAAAAATGCATGACCTGGTGGGATTGTGACATGTTGGCAAGGCCTGGCTTGTAAACAATCACCCGTGGAATTATATACGGCACTTTTTGTCCTTAGATCACTTAACTCAAGTGTAAATAAGTACTACTAGTACCAGCCTTAAAACAGCACTGTCCTTGTTCGAAAAATTGTAGTTCTGCCTGGGAATCTTCTTCTGAGAATTCTTTGCAGGTGACAGTCAGGAAAATAAAATACAGTATAATTCACTTATATTGACATGCTTTGGGAAGTGGATATGAAGTCAATAAACTAAAATACTGATACATAAAAAAACAGTGCCAGAAAGAAAAAAACAAAAACAAAAAAAGCAAGTGGGGATATAAAGGAGATAGCCATTGGAAGCCAGAAAAGAAAAACACAATTGAGGCACTGTAATGTACTAACGTCTATTGTGTAGATATAGAACATGGCTGATGATTTTTTCCCCCCATTTATGTTCATGGGTATATATCAGGAGCATGTCAATAAAGTGGAGTAAGGTGAAAAAAGTCAATGAAAGAGAAATTGTTAAATCAAGATTTTGAAGGAAATATTCCTTAACTGGGAAACATGTCGAATATGTGAAAAGGTCCATAAAGCGGCTCTCTATATAAGTGTATTATACTGTGTCATCAAGCGTTTATGTCATGATTAAACTTTAGGTAATTTGCTGTATAAATGTAATCTTTACTTTACTTTTATTTTTTAAGTTAAACTTTCAAGTGGAGAGGTGTATGTAGTGGAACAAGGAGAAATCAATTGTCAATCTTAATCTGCCACCCTATGATGTTAAAGTCCTAAACATCCTTCGCCCATTTCTATCCTTAACCAGTTTTTATTGGAATTTTCCCCCTACATGATTCCAGAAAATAACAATGAAATAAGCATGCATATAATGTCCTTATCTCTATCAAATATTTGCCACATTCGGGTCACCATTTTATTACCTTCTCCTCATGGTCAGAATCTTCTTTTTGAAGCTGTCTCTCCAAATCACGAGACTTTGAATGCTGGCTTTCCAATTCTTTCTGCATTGACTAAAAAATAGACAAACATATTAAGGGGTTCATGGGAGCAAAATTTAAATAGGGTTTAAGACTGGGACTTAAATAATTCAAATAAAAATGAATCACAAAACCTGAAATAGTTGGTTTTATACATCATTTACAGTATGAAGAATGAACATGGAAAAGCAAGCTAGACATATGATAAAGGGATTTTAATAACCTTTTATGAAAAAGTTTGAGGAACTGAGAATGGAAAAGTATGAGTTGAAACAGGACTTAAAGAAGAGACTTTTTCCAACATGTTATTATGATCAATTGATAAGTATTTATAACATACGTATAAACAGACAAGTGAAAATAAATATCTATGACTTCAATCATTTAAGATTCATTTTGAGGTATCAAGAATATCTCTTGTATGATCCTTCAAACTCTAATTTAAATCTTTTCATATTTTCTGCAGAGTGTTTGAAAAAGATATGAAATAGAATTAATAAAAAACACTGAAAACTTCAGTGTGCAAAACCATCCCCAAAATACCTCTCAAGTGTGCTGAAATGAACAGAAATCAAATTACCATCATGTTTTGAGCATACTGCTTGCGTAAATTCTGCCTTTCTTCATCATACTGATGCTTGAGCTCAGCTAGTTTTTCATCACTGCTTTCCCTAGACCTTTAAAAGAAAGAATGACAAATGGAAAACTTAATATCTTATAGTCACAAACCATCTGGTTCTAAACAATCCTTCCAACATTTCTGCTGCCTATTAATATATGCAGAGTCAGGTCTAAACTTTTCAACTGCCCTTCAGTTTAATAATAGATTTTAAATCTGATGCAACTTTCATAATTTTTAAATGTCAGAGCTTGTAGTAACATAGCCCCCTTTCATTATAGATCTGAGTAAGATAAACCATAAATCACACATCCATAATCATTGCAAGGATACCTTTCTCTTTCCCCATTCTAATAGAATATTTGAAATAAACTCAACAATCGGACTTCTTTTTCATCTGAATTTGTGTGCTTTTTGTGGCGCATCTCTTCTATCCCTTACACACACACATGCATACACACATACACAACTTTTTATGCATAATTGCTGACATTTTTTTGCCTTAAAAAAAAAAGTAGAAAAAAATTAAACAAATGTTTCAAAAGTGTGATTACTCTCTGTTCCCTGCTCTTAAAATTTCCCTGCCTCCCTGCTTCTTACTTTAACATTTTCAATTCTTTCATTCCAGAGGAACGGCCATTTGACATTCAGTGGACCAGGTCCACGCAAATCAGGCAGCCGCCATGAATTTCATGTCCCACATGGGAGTGAATAACTCCCTGGAGGGACCCAATCCGGGTCACTTCCACCAGACGCTGTTTCCTTCCCCTCGCCCTCAGCGACGCCACACAATCGTCGACCATAACTTTACCCATCCCTCAACAATCAACGCCGGGCAGTCCCTGTCCCAGAGGTCTGGACTCAACGAGATCCAGATGGGTGAACTGTACAAGAACAGGTACAGCCACAGTCGAAACCCGAGCACCGTCACGGCTGCCGACGTTAGCATCACCGGCAACAATAACATCAAAGGTCAGGGGAGAGACGCTATCCCTGGAGGGGATCAGCTCTCGCCGTTGATTAACGATAAAGACTATCTCCAGGTCGAAGAGCCGGATAGAGCCTCTTCTTACGGGGTGTCTTTGATGGAAGACCTTCCACTTGACCACAATTGCGAGTTCGAGGGCTGCCAACGCGTTGTGATCAACGTCAGTGGCCTCAAGTTTGAAACTCAGCTTCGGACGCTCGAAAGACTTCCGAACACGTTGCTAGGGGACCCGGCAAAAAGGTCTAGATTCTGGGACGAAAACAGACAGGAGTTCTTTTTCGATAGACACAGGCCAACGTTTCAGGCTGTTCTTTACTTCTACCAAAGCGGCGGACGACTTAAAAAGCCACTCGAAGTTCCGATGGACATTTTTCTCAACGAAGTGCAGTTCTACGAATTGGGGGGACATATTGTGGATGCCTTCAAACGAAACGAAGGGTACATCATGGATAATCCGGATGTAATTCTGCCCACCACGAGCTGGAAGAGGAAGATATGGGAAACTTTGGAGTATCCTGAAAGCTCATGGGCAGCCAAAATATTTGCTCTGTTTTCCATATGTTTCATTTTGATATCGGTAGTGACTTTCTGTGTGGAAACTTTGCCACAGCTAAAAGACAATGGGTGCATTAATGCTACCGTACAATCAAAGAACGGCACAGTCAAGGAAGTTTTAGTTACCAACTGGGTTGATCCTTTGTTTATAGTGGAAAGCTGTTGCATCACATTTTTTGTCTTCGAACTTATCATGCGATTCTTAGTGAGCCCGTCCAAGTATCTTTTTTTCAAAACCGCCATCAACTGGATAGATCTTTTGTCCATAGCGCCTTATTTCATCTTCCTTATTATCAACAGCGCCTCTGGAACATGTGGAGGCGGCAACAAAGGCTCTGTTCTTAGCGTGCTGCGTGTCTTAAGGGTAGTACGAATTTTGAAGTTGAGTAAGCATTCCCAGGGTTTGAAAATCCTTGGAAAGACTCTCAAAACCAGCATACGAGAGCTCAGCATGTTTATTTTATTCCTAGGGATAGCAACCGTTATTTATGCCGGTGCCATCTTCTATGCGGAGCTTGGCCAGAAGAACTCCATGTTCGTTTCCATTCCGGATGCCTTTTGGTGGGCCATTGTTACTATGACGACGGTTGGATATGGTGATTACGTTCCTGTAGGAGCCTTGGGGAAAATTCTTGGAGGTCTTTGCGTCTTGTCAGGAGTTCTAGCCATTGCCCTGCCTGTGCCTGTTATTGTGGCGAACTTCAACAACTACTACCGACATTATACAGGTAGAGGAGTGCGCATTCTACTATAACCTTAGACTTGTTAAAAGAAATATAACTTCTGTTTTTTGGGAGTGGGAGGAACTAACATTAGGATTAAGAAGTAAACTTCTGTTTTGCCAACTTCAAAAATTATTTCCTTTTACATACCTGTACAACGTATATTTGCTTTATTCATTTGATTTTAAGTATTGATTACTCATTTAATAAAGTATAGTTTTTTTTTATTATTTCCTTTCAGTTTCATGTATATTATAAGATATATGCTTTTTAAATTCAATAACTTGGTCATTTTTTCCCTTTTTCATCTTACGATTAGGTATTCAATTAAGTTTTTCCTTTATCTATTTATTTATTTATTCATTTATTATCTAAATAGCTGATACATTCCTTTTTTGTGCGTTTTCTTGTTGGGTCGTTTTTGCTCTTGCATTAATCACCTTCCTATGACAAGGTAGCGTTTTATGCTATTTGAAAGTAACTGGGTGACAGGAATTATGTGTGTGTATATAATTATATTATATATATAGAGAGAGATATCCATATATATTCTTCCCATAATTTGTCACTCACCTCATCTTCTCTACCTTTGTTGTGCCTTATGAAGCAGGGAGACCTGAGCATTCCTTTTTTACGAGCTGTTTTCCGTTCTCCTCCTGGTGTACAGGGTAACGTGATACTCTAGACTTTCTGTTGGTCTTATATAAAATATTCAAACTGCTTGCTCTCATTGTATAATAAATGTACTTTAAAGTCCTTCATATTGTGGTGCAACGACAGCAAAAGCGTGCACAGTTCAATCGTCACGTATGGCCCACACCATGGCTATCCAAATAATGGTTGCAACTTGTTGTAAGCCACTGATAAGCCTGTCTGGCCAATTAGCATAAGTTATTGGCGCTATGCCCTTAAATCCGAAAATCCCACCCCCGCCCACCCCCATTTCATTCGACCATGTATGGGGACGAGTCAAAGATTTCGTAAACCATAAGTTTTTTACCCAATGCACTCGTCAGGGTGTTACTGTGGCATGGAATTCCGTCTGCGAATGAACCTTGTAAAGGCTTTAGGGCCTGCATTTGTGGAGAGTTATGGCGCCCATCTTTATTCATATCGCATTTTATGTCAGTTCTTCGTTTTAAGTTTTCATTCCTGACATTTCTTATACTTCTCCGTTAGTCATTCTTATTTGCCATTGCTTTTTCTAAAGGAAACATATTTCTCTGATGTTTATTTCTTTTAACATCATAATAATTTTGTAATATGTATGTCTTTGTCATTCCATCTTCACTTGGTCATTTTTTCTTGGCATCCTATTTTCAAACATATCTTTGTTGATCATTAATTCATCTTGTCATCAAAAGTTTCAAATATATCTGTTTTGGTCATTCCTTCTTTCACTACTTCTTGCGATTGTTTTTGTTGGGTTTTTTGTTTTGTTTTGTTGTTGTTGTTTGTTGTTGTTTTTTGTTGTTGTTGTGTTTTGGGTTGTTGTTGTTTGTTGTTGTTTTTTTTGGGGGGGTTGTTTTTGTTTTGTTTTGTTTTGTTTTATCTTTCCTTCTTGTCATCGTGCTTTTCAAATATTTCTCTATGGTCACTCCTTCTTGCCATTGTACTTTTCGAATGTGTCTCTGTTGGTCATTCCTACTTGACATCCTGCTTTTCGAATATTTCTCTATTGGCCAATCCTTTGTGCCATTGTCCTTTAAAAAATTATGTATCTCTCCTGGTGAGTCCTTCTTTCAGAAAGTGATTTTCAAATGCGTTTCATTCCTTTTTGCCATCGTGGTGTTTGAATATTTTCCTGTAGGTCACTCCTCGCAATCGGGCTGTTTGAATATTTTCCTGTTGATCATTCCTTCTCGCCATCGTGCTTTTCGAGTGTGTCTCTGTTGGTGATCCCTTCTTGCAATCTTGCGTTTCGAATACTTTTGTATTGGGCACTCCTTCTTGCCATCGTGCTTTTCGAATAGTTTTCTATTGGGCACTCCTTCTTGCCATCGTGCTTTTCGAATTTTTCTCTATTGGTCAATTCACTCCCACCTGCCAACATGCTTTTCGAGTGTGTCTCTGTTGATCAACCCTTCTTGCCGTCGTGCTTTTCGAATACTTTTGTATTGGGCACTCCTTCTTGCCATCATGCTTTTCGAATATTTCTCCATTGGTCGATTCACTCCCAATTGCCAACATGCTTTTCGGCTGTGTCTCTGTTGGTCAACCCTTCCTGTCATCGTGTTTTTCGAATATTTCTCTGTTGGTCACCCTACTTGCCTTCCCTCTCTTCGAATATTTCTCAGTTCTTCAGTCCTTCCTGCCATCGTGCTTTTCGAATAGTTCTTTGTTTGTCATTCCTTCTTGCCATCATGTTTGTCGAATACTTCTCTTTTGGTCACAACTGCTTGCCAAATTGCTCTTATAATGACTCTCTGTTTGTTATTACTTCTTGTCATCCTGCTTTTCGAATGTGTTACTGTGGTCACATCTTTTTGCTAAATTACTTTTCGAATGTGTCACTGTTGGTCGTTTCTTCTTGCCATCTGACATTTGGAATAGATGTATTTCTCTGTAAGCCATGATATCTTTGAAAATCACCGTGCTCGTCATTACTTTTTTATGTGTGAACCTTTTAATTATTTCCTTGTTGGTCATTCTTTCTTTTTTTCCGCAATCATGCATTTTGAATACGTGTACTTCTCTATTTGTCATTCCTTCCTGCAATCTGACTTTACTTTCGCTCACACCGCTTGCACTTAGGGGTGTCTGAGGAAGGTGATGTTTTCGGTCAGTGGTTACGTTTGAGGCATGCGACATTGGAAAGCTATAGGGATGGTAGATGTCAGAGACGCCATCACTCTGTGCGGTCCTCTGGCTCGGAACCTTTAATATCTCTTCCTGTAAGCTCGAAGGGCCAGCTGGTAACATGGCCAAACCACCTGATCTTTTGCTAGTCAAGGAATTGGAGAATAGGTGTTGTTCCAACCATTTCCTTCTCTGTTTCCTTCCTGATATGGTCTTTTTTTTTGCCAACTTACTTTTCGAATATTTCTCTTTTGGTCATTCCATCATGCGATCGTACTTTGTAAATGTTTCTGTGTTGATCATTCCTTATTGACATCCGGCTTTTCAAATTCTTCTCTCTTGGCCATTCCTTATTCCATTGTGTTTTATGAATATTCTTTCGTTGGCCATTTCCTCGTGCTATGTGGTTTTTCTTTCATATCTACGTCCTTTGTTGACAAAGGTAGTTATATTCTTAGTTAAATCTAAATCTAAATGCATACCAATTAATTTAGAGGCTTGATAAACATTTGCATAACTCTTACACATTAATTGTATTCAGTAATGAAGTGCCTTAATTATTAACAATTTCCATATTGCTTACACATTAAGGGTTTAGCTCTAATTGTGTGCATAAGTACATTTATACCACTGAAGATCAATTTCATGGGATGTTATTTTCTTTTGAGCCAGAGTAGGAGGCTTAGTAGTGGTTTGTTAATGTGGCTGTTTGTCTTTATTATGTTTAGTGAGTGGGAACTGTTTACTGGCAAATTCGTTCTCTGTCTTTTAGATTTGGGTTTCTTTTTGTTTAGTGTGATGGTTTGTTTTTCTTTTTGTCATTTGTTGAACTTGACCGTCGGCTTTTGTTTGAGGTTTTGTTCCCCGTTTGTGTATGCTGCTTTCTGGCTCTGTCTCTGTTTCTCTTTGCCTCTCTCACTGCGTCTGTCTGCCTATTTGTCTGTCTGTCTGTCCTTCTCTCTCTTTCTGTCTGTCTGTCCATCTCTCTCTTTCTGTCTGTCTGTCTCTCTCTCTTTGTCTCTTCTCTCTTTCTCTCTCTCTCTCTCTCTCTCTCTCTCTCTCTCTCTCTCTCTCTCTCTCTCTCTCTCTCTCTCTC
>JAOWAY010143290.1:0-17089 GCA_028565895.1 Goniobranchus geometricus
CCCCCCCCCCCCCCCCCCCGAAACAGGGAAGACACAATGTCACGTGGCAAGGTGATCTTGAAAGATGGGTGAAAAAGATCAGAAAGAACTGAAAAGAGATGGAGAGATTGCTACGAAATAGAGTATTGTGAGCAGTGCTTGTTGGTGATCTATGCTCCATGAGGAGCTTATTAAGGCCAAGAACAAAATAAAAACAAGCCACTTTTCAAGATAATTCGTTAAATAGCACTGAACTGGGAATCAAGATGCATTGTATGGCACCCTGAAGACTTCCCATTGCCTAAGGAACACCCTTATCACCTGTAGATATCCTTCATTCTTCGTCTTCGCCACTCAGCTCCCGGTGGAGCACAGGCCGTCTACGAAGAAAACACACGACACACACCGCCCTATCTCTGGAAAGAGACACCAGCTCTTGTCTCGTCTTTCCAGAAATCTTCATAATTTCTGATTCTTCTTCCTATCTTTGTGTTCCTTTTTGGGGGCGTGCTCTTGCTTTCTCCCTTGTGGGCTTCATCTGAGATGCTTTCATGTGATTTTTGTTTAATGTGTGTCCTATCCATCTCCCCTTTCCTCTTTTACAAATTGATATACTTGATGCCACGTAAATTACCAACGGAATCTAAGGCTCAGACTGCACAGCAGTAGATCTCCGTCTTTTCGCATGGATGTCATAGGCCCCGCGTGGCTGTGTGCTGTTTAATACAAAAAAGAAAATGCTACCATTGAGTATGAATCAAGAGCAATTTGAATCAGAAACAATTTTTAAAGATTACTCAATCGATGAAAAATGGCAGGACAAAATATAGGCCTATTTGTGACGTTTCAAAAGAGATCCTTCATTAAGCGACTGAAAATCTTCTCCGTTTGGTTTACATCGATTTGAGTCACCACATCAGATCTTCTGCCTCCAACTCATCCTGATCAATGCGCCCTTCTACTTCATACCAAAAACCATCCTGTGAACTCATACACCAACTTTCTTGTCATCTGTGCACCGATTTTCATCAAATTTGAAAGAAATCATGTTGACATAGTGGAATCCATATTTTTTACATAAATTCCATTTCCATTCATGTCTTAGACAAAAAAAAAAAGAAGAAGAAAAGGAAGAATGAAAAGACAGGAGCCCAACAATTCATTAAATGTTAATGGAGGCCATTTGGAGCACCTTTGTAAATCGTAAAATATAAAACATTTGTTTCGTTTCTTCTTGCAACAGTTCATGGACTTTTGATTCCCCTTTGTTTATTTACATTCTTCACCTAGGCCCGAGGGGAAAAAATCCTTTCTGTCGAACGATATCTCTGTCCTTGGTGCTTTCTGAAGGTCACCCTGTAGCCTATAATATTATGTAGTTTTTCCCGATGTAATGTTACCTCTGGCCATAGCAATTGTTCTATTCGTGCGTGAGAACAAAAGAAAAAAATAGATGAGAAATACATTCCTTTCCTTTTTCCATGCTTGGAGATCTTGATAAGCCTAATCTGTCATTTCCTTTTATTTAAGGGTCAAATTATGTCTTATTTACTGATGGGGGACTTCAACCGGAACGCGGTTTGTTTTCGCTCTGCCATTTATCCTGATTTATTCAGTTACCTTAAAATTCTGGCAATCGTGCGACCTGTGACAAGATGCACAGTTTAAAAACAGGAAAAAGAAAAAAAGGCTATTATCTCGCGGCTTTGCTGCGCAGCTCCGCTTGAATGGCCACGGTCGGTGACATAAATGTAAAGTGAAAATGCAATTTTCTTTTTTAAATAGGTGTGATGAGAAGGCTGGGGGTCTGGTTACATGAGACTACGTATTTCCATTCGAATTGCGGCTGTAGTTTGCAGGTCAAATTCAAACGAGAATTCGGAAACCCCACTATTCACTGTAACTGTTTCCACACGAGGACACTTGAGAGAGCCGGACAGACGAAGATGAGAGAGTAAGCTCTCCCGCAACCCTCAACTCAGCATGCATAGGGTGCTGGTATTAGGGCTATTCTTTCACCTCACAGATGTGTTGAACAGGAATAGTTTGGAATGGGAAGATACGCTGTGGCGATCCCTGACGGGAAAACCCAAAAAGAAGAGGGAGAATGGTAAGGAGGAAGGGGGAGAGGGAGGGAGCAAAGAGGAAGAGACAATGAAGAAATTGTAAATGAAAGAAAAAGATTTAAGCAGTAACTGATATAACCATAGAGAAATATTGTTCTTACCAAATACCCGGTACTGTGAAAGAAGATAAGGGAAGTTTTTTATTTGTTTTTTGTTGCTGGTGTTGTTGTTTTTGCGCCGGACAGCTGCTTTTCAGCCTATTTTCTACAGATTGTTGAGTCCCATCCGTTCTTCCTTTTTCTTGCATAAGTTGCACATGGGAGATCCGAGTTTATCGTTCATCGCCGACAAAGTTACGCCTCAAATCCTACCAAGCATAGGATTAGGGAGCAAAACAAAACTGAAAATCGAATGTCCCCAAAAGCCTGCACTAGCCCCGATCGAACCCAGACCATAGCGCTCTATATGGAATGAATACAACGGCATACATTTTAAAAGATCAAATGAGTATTTACCAGTCCGATTGCCTAAGTGGTTAAGCGTGAGACTCGGAAAAGGGAGGTCACGGGTTCGATACCCGATCGAGTCGTACCTAAGACTTTAAAATTGGCAATTACGTAACTCTCGCTTGGCGCTACATTATGAGAACAGTTATCTCCGACTGGTCGGCCCGGTGTCAATATATTGTGACTGGATGAGCCACTCGAGTTGTGGTCGATGTGTGATGGCACATAAACACGTCAAAATAGCACCGTTAAGCCAACAAACTAACAAGATGACTCTTTAGTTCACAGGAAAATTACCAACATAAAGTGGCTTTTAATGCATATGCTGTTGGGTGGCAGGTGACGTCGAGATACGTGAAAGATGAAATTTATTTTTATAATATAATATATGCCCTTGTGGAATTGAGAAGTAAAAGTATGTGGAATATAAACGAAATGGTGCAAAATTTGAATTATTCTTTACTACCTACCCTTTCTTGGTTTCTTCTTATAAAGACTGCTTTTGATAGTTTGCTCAGTAGAAAAGCACTAGTACTATGATTGAACTCACTCCTTTCGATCGTCCTTTCAGTAGATTGGCACTGATATATCAATTCGTATTCAGTTCCGCGAAGGCATTACATCGATGTTGTAAAGCTTACCAGACTTCAATGTGAATCTGTTGCAAACTGTAAAAGTGCTAGACAGTTATATTATGCAAGCATTCCCCATGTGTTACGCCTAGAGCGATATGACCTAGACCTAGGATCTATTAAGGCCGCGATTTTGTTTTGTGTGCCTCCGAGTTCGACAGGCTTTCAGTTAAGAATCCAGGGCACAGCACGGATGGTGTCCCAAATCGCAAAGCGGAGCAATGAATAACACGATTGTATATGAAGTCAGCTGGCTTCGTGCCAAAATAGATAAAATGAATGGCCGTCTTCTCTGGTGAGTCTTCAATGGAGAAATTGAATCTTTTTTTTTTCTCCAAGGCTTATGAGAGAGGGTGTCTGGCAGATGCATTGTTCCGGGGCCCGAGAGATACAGAGGGCAAAAAGGGGCCCATGACAAAAGGGCATTTGAATGTTTGTAACTGAAACTCGGAATAATGTAGCGAAATCAATATTAGTGATGAAACTAGTTTGCTCTCGATTAAGTTAGGGGGATGACTGTATTGTATTGTGTAAATTGCTGGCGGTTTGTGATGGATGAAAAATAAACAAACTCTATCGTCGATTCTTTATTAAAGGTTGGTTTTGTGTCTACATCAATATCATATTCTTGTTTGGGCGATCATCATGCTGGCGTAAGGGTCTTTAATCAACATACATTTGATTCCTACGCTTGTTGTGGAAATCCATTTGAAAATGTCTTTTGAACGCATTTCCATCTTCAGTCTATATGGAGCAGCGGGAATTGCACGCCTCATATTATAATACGTGTCTGTTTCACTGATTACAACCGCATAGGATTATACACAACGTAGAATAATGAAGTAGTTCTGAAACTGTCCATAACGCTCGTGTAGACCAGATCTGTGCAACTACAGTTTGAAGTAAATCTGATAGAATTAACTGATATATTTAAATACTTTTGGAATTGATAAAATAGTATATTACAGTCAGAATACATTTTAAGGGAGGCCCGGTAGCTCAGTTGGTAGAGCGGCTGACTGCCAATCAAGGTGGCCGAGTGCGAACCCAGCCGGGCAATGAATTTTTTTCGGGGCCCCCTGTTCACCCAGCAGTATAAATGGGTAGCTAGGTTTCTAGATTTGTCGGAAGTAAAGACGACGTGGAAAGCAATGACAAACTACCAAATTATGCCGTTTCCTAGTATATAATTGGGGTTCTACCCCTAATTCCCCTATACTCAGTCATGGGTACGGGACTAACTTTGCTTTTCTTTATATATTTTAAAGGAACTGAATCTGACAATATTATGTTAGTACCAAAGGAACATCGTAGGCCATCAAGCACACTGTGTGCAACGCTTTGACCTCTCACTCTCAGGATTTTCTACCGCCCTTCCTGAACAAAAAAAAAAAAAGTACTTGGTCCATCCAGATAGCAAAAGTATATTCAAGTCAAGCAATGCACAACAAATGGGGGATAGCCACTGACACACCTCCCCCCCCCCTCACTGCGCGCGCACATACACACACACAAGCTCTTCGATGACACAGAGCCTGACAGGACAGACGATGGATGCTCACTCAACCTTTACTCGCCATAGGAGATACATGGGGAGAACTGGCAGTGTGGGACTATTCTCTCACCCTTTCCTCTCTCAGTTAAGGACACCTTGGCCCACAAAGGAGTCAACGTTTCTCAAGGATGATTCATCGACATAGGCCCATTACTAGTATTATGTGCGGTTGTCTATACAAATAACAAATGTACTTGCATGCGACGCTCACCCCGAGTGGCCTTAGAGAGATCAGACACTGTACCTCTTTAAAAAAAAAAAAATAATCATATCGCTCTTAACAAATGCAGTCCTCGACACACCTTTTCCAAGTAGAGTAAATGTATACAGAGATTCGGCCATTTTACATGCGCGCTAGCTCTAGCATACTTACAAATCTTCCTCTGCCTATGGCGGAGTACTCAATACCACCATAGTGGGGTGAGGAAATGTATATAGATAGACTTTCCCAATAGGGATCAAACAGTGCCAAGGCACGGCCTGGTTTTGAACTCAGAACCTTGCGGTTTCAATTTGTTGGAACGCCTTGACCCCACGGCCAAACATTCTACATCCTCTCAGTTGAGGACTCCAAAATCCACATGAGCAACAAGAGAGGAAAGTTCTAATAGATTTCACACTACTGCACTACAACGAATAAGATTGCTCACTAAAAGTCCTGAATCATTTAATACTATTACTTTAAATTTATCTCTGTCCAAAATGTAAGACCTTCTTTGGCCACAAAGTGATGAAGTAAAAAAAAAAAAAATTCAGTCATTTTTGCCCCAAGTTTATTTACATCTCACTTGTACCATTTAATTTTGGTCTGTAGACATCCATTCATACCTTTTATCTCAGTGAAGCATTCTTGGCATATCCTCACATCATTTCTACACATATGTATACATGAATGAATGAATATGAATGAATGAATGAATGAATGAATGAATGAATGAATGAATGAATGAATGAATATATGAAAGAATGAACGAAAAATATAAACTTGACATGAACCAGGAAACTTGGTGACCACTGATTTTATTCACATCATATTTCTTGTGTAACTGTTTCAAAAAAGAAAAGATTATCTTTTCGAGTTTTTACTTTAATTTCAAAAGAACAATTTCATCAAAACGAAAAATATGCATCCACAACTGTTCATCTTACTCAAACGTAGTCATGGCTTACAGTATGGCACTTATCAAAAAACCACATAAGGGATTGTATGTCCCAAGCCTTACAATCATTAGTATCATTTACTTTCTTTGAACATAATAGTATTTTGTATTCACATCCCCTTTGAATGCCCTTATTTTGATAAGTCTAAAAATATCACCATTTCTATTTTACATCAAGAATTGACTTCCAGAAGGGTACAAAAAAAAAAAAGTCAAATTCAAAGCAGTGGCTTTAATTCACCAATCTAAACTTCCTTAACTGTGCAATTCAGTTCAAAGTTGAGCATCAATCATACAGGAACAGATTTTCAGCACCAATGTACCCACCCCATACCTCTAAGTGTTCACACTTTCAGCGGCAGGGAAGAAATGCTTTAAGCAGGTAAATCAGCACTGATAAACTAGGTCTCCATGAATTTGGCATTTTCATCATCAACACTCTGAACTGTCAGGGACAAAACATTCCTAACTGTGCCAAAACGAAATGTAAAGACTACAATTCGGCGATTTCTGTCTGGCTGCAACACACTTGTGGAAAAACTAAAGAAGTTGTTTTCTTAGTTTAAGTGGAAAATTAAAAAAAAACTTTACCACATTTAAAAATAAACTTATTAAAATTAACACATGACCATACAATTTCTTCTAGTGTAAAATTATTGTTACCCTTTGCTGAGTGACAGCTTCACAGTAGATTACAAGAGAACTAAATAAATGTAAAGCTACGTACCATGTCATTATTTAAAATGCAGATGTCTAGTTCAATGCCAAATACTTGACTGCAAAACACAAAAATTTTCTTTTAAAAGACCTAAGCTCCCCGGAGAGAATATGATCAATAAGCATGAGGCAGGACCTGTCATTTCAACAACAAAAATCACTGACAACACATCTGTAATTGTGCTTTGAAGACATACCACACAATGAACATACAAAAAACATCTCCTTCTCTAGTGTAACAAAGACATCAACAATGGTTAACCCATTTCAGGCCTTTGTGAAGGAGACTTAGCATGTCTTTAACCAAACACACATAAGCCATACAAAAACAAAACTGAAGTAACAGAATTGTTCAGGGGGAGGGAGGAGGGAAAGGACAACATACAATTAAAAACAACGGCCAATGCATATTTAGAACCACTCTCAACCCAAGAAAAAAAAAACAAAAAAAACTGAGTAGACTACACTCCGGGAACCAACAGCTGACTACAATTCCATCTGTAGAGCTGGGCAATCCCTATAGTCACCTATGCAGATCCAAGTATACACATACCACAGTGTAAGACCAAAGATAAGCATAGAAAACACATTCCAATCAATTTCCATCATGGAAATGATCAATTTGATTTCAGAAATACATGTAATACATATGGATGAGAGATGGTGAAGCAAGCTATTACATTTTATTATCATCATATCATTATACATATTTATACCAACATGAAACTTGTAATACATACACAACGAGAAGAAACATATAAAAACATACTTGAGGACATGTCCAAAGGAGTTGGACTTTAGTACAAACTGTCCCTTCTTTCATTTTAATACAATGGAGAAGAACAGGAGACACAATTGCAGCACAATGTCAGTGAGTATTTGAAATGACAGGCATTCATCCTGCTCATCAATTCATATTCTTCAACTTGAATTTGGGGCTGGGTTTTTTTTTTGTTTGCTTTGGTTTTTAGTTTTGTTTTTCATTTATACTTTTGAGCTTGGATCCCAGTTACAGAACCTGATGAGATGTAAATAACCCTTTTGCAGTTGCAAAATACAATTGACAAACTGGATTTCCAACCAACTTCTAAAGACGCGACAAATAAAAATATATCACTCCATCTTGTGATTTTTCCTTTCGATGGGTTTCTTGTTTTGTTTTGTTTTTTTCTTAAAGGGAAAAAAAAGATTTTCATTCATAAACTACACATTTCTGAAACAGACGTACAATTATTCCATCTCATTTCAGGCAAAATGTGTTTAAGCTATAAAGAGGGGTAGGGTGAAAGAGTTTGTGTTGTGTCCTCTACAAAGTTTTTTTTTTTGATCAAGCAAGAATGTCGTGGTAATGATTTGATTCTCATCAAACTGCTTGCGTTTGCTTGTTGATATTAAAAGACAAAATGTCATAAAAGTGAACTATTATCTACCAAACTTGGAAATGATATGTACAGCAAGTTTTCCTAACTACTGATAATGATAATCTGTATGACCTTGAAATGGTACATTAACAATACAGTAGGAGAAAGATAATCATAAAGTTTTCAAATATTGGTAGAAATCATTCTAAATATTTCAAAAGCAGATACTGGAATTAATGTATAAATATGTCTCAGAAGAGGGTGAGGAACCACCAGGTTCAAATTATTTAAATAAACTGGCCAAAAGACTCCTGAAGACCAAAGCTATTGATTAAAAACAACAACATAAAGAACTATTCTGAAGCCGTCTAAACAATGGCATTATTTAATTTTGAAATAACTAAAAAAAAACTTCTTGGAAAACTGACATGGGAATAAGTCATATCAGTTGTATAATACTAAGTATTTTTAACTTTTTTACAATTCCCTGCTAAAGAATTTGAATGCCTCCATGACAGTACTATTTAGACCAGTTTGGTTTCATGCACTTGAACAGATATATGTTAAAGATTTTTGCATCATTATTTTCATAACTTTGCATTTATTCTGTTGCTCCATTTGGGGCTCCAGATTTTGGCTCTCATTTATCAACTTTCCCCAGATTTTTTTTTTTCAGCATGTCCATCAGTCCTGCCTTTCTTCATAGAACTTTTTAAGGACCCTTCAATGTCTTTTTTCAATTTCTTTGTTGAATTGGATGAAAGATAGCTGAGGAACTTAACATAATGGCCGCAAGACAGTAAGACTAGGTCAATAGTAGTCATGACCTACTATTATCTGATCTGACATGCCTTTTGACACATTTAGATCTAGATCTCCAGATTCATTGCTTTCAGACAATCCAATGTCTGTAGCAAGAGAAACAATTGTACAAGTTTGCGTATCATCAGCATCTATATCTATGATCAGCAACAATTCAGCTGCTGATACTATGCATGCAGTTTTTGTAAAGGAGCTGTTGTGAGTAATGGTGGTTGTTCTGGGAAGTACCTCTGGTCACCAGGAAGGCATAAATTGACAATTGATAAAGCAGGCAGTTCATGGTTTTCACAACAGCCTTGGTAAGCAGTGGCATAGGATTCAAGTTTGCACTATTGCCCTTTGCAGAATCAGTAATGTTGCAAAAACAAAAACTCTGGCATATTCTCTATCATGTGATTCGGGTCTGACAGATGGTAATATTTCACCTTCAATATAACTCCACATAAAGGAGTCAAATATGGTTAGGTCATTCCTCCAGAAATTCCCTTGCCTCTTAGCCCATTATGGGAAGGCCCCTCTTGCCAAACTCCTGTCCAGCTTTCTGATTTAACGTTGAAAGTGTACAGAGACCATTGCCTTTTTTTTTTTTCTTTTTTAAGTGTCCATTTTTGGTTTTAATTTTAACCACTATAATAGTTCTGATTAGGGCCCTAGGGGAATCATGCTTAGTGCCAGTACCACTAAATAGTTATAGAGATTGCACTTCAATTAAATGAGAGGTTGTCTCATGCTTATCAAACTTAAAAGACAAAATTCTTAGATAAAGTCCCCCTAATGTTCAAATTACCAAGGCTTTTGAATAAAACTGTCTTAACTATTCAGATTCTTTATCAGGGAAGATAAATAATTTTTAAAACAGCACCCCATGTATGATTATTTTAACATAAGCAAGACTTGGGGCTTTCAAATCCCCTACATTGGTTTTTCATAGGCTCATACAAATATGTCACATCAAATGGTCACCAAAACAATGACATAAATCACATAAACACAAAGCCCAAAGAGAGCAACACTGACACTTGTCTTTTCTATTCTTTCCTCTTTCCTTTTAAAGAAAGAAAAATGGGTCACACTAGCTCTTTTGTGACAAAATTGCCATTCGCTTTTAAAAATTAAGCTAAAAAAAGAGTTTGCATGGCACAATAATCAACTTCATTGTAAAATGAAGAATTTCTTAGAACATTTTTCAATGTCAGTACTGAAAAAGTTTGGAAAGCCTATGATTCCGACACAGAACAAGAACTCTGTTACCGAATTAAAATAATCCAAAATGCTGGCTCAGGACATTGAGAAATACAATATATTCCAAGTTAAAGGCCATACGGTAAGAAAAAAAAAAATTGATAATGACTGAGCCAATTTGAAAGAAATAACATTCCCAATTAAAGAGAAAAAATGAACTTTAGTTTGATATATTAGTATTGTAGATACTAGATCTAATCACATTAGAAACATAGAAGGATAAGGTGATTTCATCTGCCAAGAAAAACTTCAATGTTTTTCTGGGCAAAGAGGAATATAGATCTAGACCTATAATCTTCAGACCTCGAGACATGGATTTATATCCAACCTTTAAATTAATTTTATGTTACAGGCTGATGTTGAATGAGGGAGGAATCAAAATGGGTGTGACGAAGGCATTTGATACAAAGCACTGCCAAAACCCAAACATTTTGGTGGAAATTTTAAGAAAAAAAAAAAGAATTTAAATGCTAATATTGTAGGAAAATAATGCTGAACCACACGCATGGCCAGTTTTGTGCTTTAAGAACCTAATTCTGATCAAGTGCCGTATAGTTGTAATGCAATCACTTTAGAGTTTTCATCTCTACAAATCTTCTATTATTTGTTGTTCAAATGCAAGTCAAAGCATACAAGACTTCATCGAAAGATTAAGTGACCCAAAATCAAGGCATCTGATTTATTGCAGTAGTAGGAGATAAATGCTTCGTAGAGCAAAGCCTTCATTTTGGGACACCTGCACGTTTCCAGGTACCTGCCACGAAATATGGTTGTGACATTAATAGCCAGGAATTCAAGATTATAAACAGACAAGTCTTGAAAAACATTCCACAACTACTGATATTCAGCCTGCCAATTTGAGGGTGAGTAATTTATGTATGGATCGAGATGAAATTTGATGGTTTGCCTCAATCATTATCCAGCATAGTGGACAACTTTACTGTGCTAATAATATATTATTTTTTTTTATTACAATCCTGTGCTCTTTGCTTACAAGTTGATAAGGTACCTACACTGTTGAATTCCCTCTACAAAGATTGAACTGGATGACAACTGGAATTCGTTTGTTGTAAGAGCACCAATAACAGAAAAGCTACATGAAAAAATGAAATTTAAATATTGAGTGAGGAAAAATAAAAAAATAAAACAGTCATTATCAGGGCAAGTTAATGCACAGAAAGCTTGGTGAGTCAACATTTGCACGTGAGTTCAGATCTTTTTCAGCAAAACAAGAATAATAGGAAATACAAAGTCTTTCAAAAACAAGTATTGCCCATTCCATCCTTGCATAAAGCATGCAAGTCTCACCCAATAATTATCTGCATGCAACCAAACAAGGCCTGGTGGTATAAAAAATACAACAAAAAACGGAAACAAAACAACAAAAGCAGACTGACAGAGACAGAGTAAAATAATGAAATTACAATGACATTCACCTTCTCAGCTACAATGACATTCACCTTCTTAGCTACAAGTTTTGTCATATCGGGACAATTATGAATTTCAAAAGCTTGAAAGGCTTAATGCGAGAAAGTAGCCTTGAAGACTAATCATATAGCTAGCTCCTTGAGGATCTGTTGACAAACTCTGATCTATTACTTTCTAGGAGATGCCTCCTCAAAGGAGTTAAAAACTGATTTTCAGTCATTGACTCCTAACATTATGTTATTTAGAGTATGATTAAGCCCTGTTCTTAATTCAAACCACAGACAAAGTCCCTGAATGACATGTCCAAAATCTGAAATATAAATCTAAAAGATTTTTTCTTTACTTAGGAGAAGTGCTTGAGAATGGCAGTAAAGAATACTTACTTATAGTAGCAATACTATACTGAAAGGATGTCTGGAATTTTTTGGAACAGTTTAAGCTCATGCTCTTGCTGTGTTACCTCATGAAGTGCCATTGAGCACCCCAAAAGCATTATTTCATGTCTCTTTAAAACATCCTCTTCCATGTCATCATCATCATCATTATCATTATTATTATTATTACTTTTAAAAGAAGTCCCGCTTGTCACTCGTCCCATGTTGCTGCTATATTTTATAAATAGCATATCACTAGACTGGGCCTACCTGATTGAGTTGAACTAACTCTGAGGTGAATACTGAGGGTTTGACTTGGGGGTTTGAAAAAAGATCAAAATATTGAATATAAAAAGAATAAAAGGCCTTCCTTTTATTGGCGAGGATAGGCAATTTCACCAAATTAATGATTTAAGGAATTTTGGTGTTTATTTTTCGAAGTCATTACTGAGCCTTAGTCAAAATACAACGCGTGCATTCTCCTCTTCCTCTTTTTATAAAAGCATTTATGCCACAGCCTATTCCGTGATTCAACAAAGTTATGGAGTTAAAGACATTTAGAAAATGTCTTACTTTCATGAATCATTTCTGTTGACAGCTTTGAATCAGCTTCAAAAATTTCATGCCCTGAGTCTACACAAAGTGAGAAACAAGGAACGTTGGCAAAAGCAGCTAAGTCATATCCTTTTTATGACACAGAAATCAAAACTTACAAAAAAAGAAAAATCGAAAAAAGGAAGAAAAAATTTTAAAAACAAAAAAAACAACAAAGAAACCCTAAACTTACAGAAACATGACTAAAACAAATTACTTCAAGTCCCAATGAATAGTATCTTCATTGATGTTAAATAAAGTCAACCTGTCATCATACTACTCTATCTTTTAGCTGTAACAAATAGGAAAACACAAAGGAACATCAAAATCTCTATAGAATTGAATTCACTAAGCAAATAGATAGACCAAAAAAACAACCCCGAACCAAACAACAAACAAAGCAACCATGATATGATTTCACATGGGAAAAGCTTGACTACAGTATCACTGACTACAGCACACCATGACAATTATGATACCTAATATCTCAGGAAAAGAAAGGGATGTACTAATCATGCAGAAATATCATGTACTGCATTTCAATATCATGTATCACAAAGGAAAAACAAACCTGATACTGATCAGGAAATATTTCTAGTTACTGACAACTACAAAACCTCATAATATTCAATGACAAAGATTATCACAAAATCTTTTTGAGACAGGATGACTTTGAACAGCCTAATTTCACACACCTGTACCATCGTAACTGTTGAAAGATTCCTGATTTGAAAGTTAATTCAAACAAGTTAGGGAAGAGGGATAAAAAAGAGAGCAAGGGGGGGGAGGGAGGGAAGGAGAAGAAGAGAGAGACAGAGGGAGAGAGATAATGTGTATCACCATACACCGTGTTCCCTCTGCAGACTATCATTTTTGCTTAGTGAGGCTTATTAAACTTGGCAGCAATGCGGGTTTTTCGCTTCACAGGGGAACTAGCAGATGACTGGGATGATGAATTGAGTTGCGAGCGAGTTGAACTCGTGTCCAGGGGAAGATCCTTGCTGCTGAAAATGTTCTCTTTGGAATCCTCTTTAGAATCCTGGTCCTGAGTGATGTCAAAATCAGATTCCAACACCTCTGATGTAAGTTGGGAGTGTGGGCCAGAATTATCCACCTGTCCAGAGGTTTTATCACTTATGTCCAAATTTGAAACTTTCTTACTAATTCCAACTAAACCAGTCATGCATCCAAGGTTACCGCTAACCAGCATTAGAGATGGATCACCTTCAATCTGAAATAAATTGGAGGACAAAAAGGAACAAAATTAAATCATTCTCAAATGGCCTGTATAATTTATATCATGTACAGTGCTTTCCAGCCACCATCACACCATCGAAAGTCCCAATCCGTCGAAGGTCCCAATTGCATAAATAACCAGTTTTTTTCCAATAAAAATCAATCCTCAACTCCAAGTAATATCCATCCCAAATCCATCTAACACCCCACATGGACACATTAGGCCGTTGCAAAATTGCAAGTCTTAAAAATATGTGGCACTACACAGATGCCCACATGATGGCCGACAATGCATTGGTAGGTGTGTGCCTAGTCATATCAAGATGAAAGATATTGCATATAATCCCCTAAAAAAGATTCTCTGGCAATGTTAACCTCTGACACAAGTTAAACATGATTCTCCATGCATGATTTTCATTAGATGATAGTGTGATTGACATGTAAAGTTTAAATAAAAGTGATCTTTTTTGCTGCAGACACGCCCTCCCCTAAACAATAAGCAGTTTCTTTGAAAGGGAAATTGCAAATGTTTCATTTTTGCACAATAAATTAGCTCTGAGACAGATTTGTCTCACTACAAGCCTGAAGTGATTCATATTGACAAAACCATTCAAGTACAAACTATGGCTATTAAAAGAAATTATCTTCATTCAGAAAAATGAACCTATCAAGGCCATTGAAAATGGAAAAAAAACATGGACGAAAGGTCAACTGACTGCACAGGGAGAGGTTGGCAATGCAGAATAGACATGTAAAAAGTTGGTTAAATCTTTTATTTAAAAAAAAAAAAGACTTCCTTGACATGAAGAAACAAACTGTCCAATGGAATTTGAGTTAACTTATGACTGTAGGTTGTATATAATAGACTATTTCCCCTCACCGTCTGTGGCTAACATCCCACTTCTCCCGACTTTTTCCATTCACAAGGTGTACGATATATATCTACTTTCTCGAAATCTTTATAATTTTCTTTTAAATACTTTGTAATGATGTTTATAGAGGATGGCAAGATCATACTAACAAGGCAAATGCTGCCATAAATCAACTGGCACTCATCCTAGCAAACCAGGACGTCACAATGGAAGCCTAAAGACTATGGATAAAGCACGACAGAAAATTAATACATGTGAAATTAAATGCCTCAGAAAGGCACTGAACTTCCCAAGAACAGACAAGTTAAAAATGAGATAGTCAGAAAATTGGTCAAAACAACCCTTTGCATCAAATTTGAGAAACAATGCATTCACTGCTTTGGACATCTTATGAGACTTCCCCCATATCATCCAGCTTCAAGAGCTTACAATGATGGAGGGAACCAGGGGAAGAGGAAGACCAAAAAGAAGATGGACAAAGGGAAAGAAAACATGTTAGAAGCAGACAACATGACCCTCATGCAGGCCCTGCACCAGGCCCACATCCGAAAATGTAAAAGTAAAGCAAGTATTATATTCTTTGTACAAGAGTGAGGCGAAAAACTAACGCAAAATTTATTAAGTTTACTATGAGTCATAAGATTGGTAGAACTCAAAATGTTCCCAAAGCAAGTGCATTTAAATAGAAACTTCTGGGATTACTCTATTCTCCATGCAGTCTACCAAACAGATTTTCTGACATGACTAAAAATTAAACCAGTATTTTCTTCCCTCTATCATACATGACATGGCTTATTGAAAGCAAGTGAATTTAAATTAGAACTAAGATTACTATGTTGGCCATGTAGTCAACTAAAAGATTTTCTAACATGACTAAAAATTAATAAAAAGTGTTCTCACTTTAAATCTTGAACACAAACCAATATTTTCCTCACTGTAACATGCATGACATACTGAAAGCAAGTGCATTTAAATAGAAACTTCTAGGATACCAGATTTTGATCTGCAATCTTCCAAATATACCATTATGATTTTCTCATACGACTAAAAAATCAACAGACAGTTCTCCCCATAACCCTATTTCCTCAGACGAATAAAAAAATAATAATGCTTAACTTGTACGAAATGCATGAGGAGAAAGAGCAGATATTTTTTTTAGTGAAACCCCAGTTGGGTTTTTTTGATTTATTGATTGAAATTTGAACCCAGTACATCCCATAGGGACAATGTCATCGAATCAGTATTTTTCTTTTCAGTTGGATTGCATTCTCTCCCCTAGTGTTTAAAACAATTTAAAATAACTGTAATACAGTAGGTAAAAAGTGAAGGTTCTCACATTTTGTCATAAAAATGTATAGTTTTTAAAAAACCCAAGATGTTTTTGGGCTCCACATCTCAGAAGATGGCCGATAAATTTTGTTTGTCCCCAGTTGGGACAAAGACAAGACAATACAAAGGAAAGAATATAAGATACAAAACCTGTACCAGTAGAATCAAAGGCGGAACCTTTGCTTTAGCACCCTCCACCTTGCCACAAAAAGACAATGCAATACCACTCAACCACGTAGACTTCTTAAGAAAGAAGGTTCCCAAATGAAGTGGTTTTCGAGTTAACCCAACACAACTTGCGGTTGTTATTCCCAGCCATTTGTACCCCTAGTAGGCAAAGCCTACAAAGAACTTTTTTTTTCTTCAAATCTTTGCTTAAGTAGTAGACTCACAAACATTGAACTCTGACGCACAATCACATTAAATTAAAAGTTGCCTTGGTATAGATCTAGACATGAATATATTTATGGGAAGAGGTAACATTGGGCCTGATCTACATCCTCTCCCTTGAGGAACCCTGAACCACAAGAATTAATTGTCTGCTGAAAAACTAAAGCAGCAGCTTACTTTATTGAAGTTATCCCCAGCTTTCATTTGCCAAGACAAAGGTATTCCCTCTGGAGATAACATTTTGCCTGATGCCTCCCCTGAGATATCAGCAATCTCTGCCTGCTGACTTGGGGCTGATGAAACAGGATTGTTGTTATACAGCATATCCACAACTTGTTTTGGTGAGTTAATAAGAGTTGTTGAAGGTCCTTCTGCACATTGTTGTGACACCAAACTTGGATCCCAAAGATGAGAAGCATGTTGAAGAATTTGAGAGGCCTTGCTCGGAGAATGTGATGGCTGTTCTGACTTTTCATGGATTGTTTCTCTGTCATCTGAAACACAGAATGGTAAAAAGAATATTCTTCATGTTATTCCTGTAATATGTTTAGGAAAAAATGTCAGTAAAAATACATGTATAAAGAATTTGCTCTATCATTCTTAATCCATAGAGGCATAATTGTATCCCTTGATAAATCATAGCATCATGGAGCAGTTTTTTCCCCCTTCATGGGGCATCGTGTTTTCCCTCGACTCAAAATCGTAAAGTCTATAAAACTCTCTAAGCTAATTTGTAGGGGTCCTTTCATGATTTTTAAGAGTCCTCTTAAAAATAACAGTCATGTATTATATATCTAATATGAATTTATGATCAATTTTACCAAAC
>JAOWAY010143291.1:0-10639 GCA_028565895.1 Goniobranchus geometricus
ATCATTTAATTCGTGTCTAACGTTTTATTATTTTTTATCAAATGTATTTTACTATGTATATGCTGACATTCAAGAAATAATTTCCCTATTGGGGATGAATAAAGATATTTTGAATTTGAATTTGAATTGAGAAATAGGGATGAGCACCAGCTCTATAAGCCAATTCATCTTGAAAAGGACTGCTTTACAATCAGTCCTGCATATTCCAGTTTTGTTGTTGGACAAAAAGCTTCAGCATGAAATTTTCACCATCTCCAGTCTTTTGTATCCTTAGAATTTGTCAGTCTGTCACCCCATCCTTTGACTCGTCCTCTCCTGTTTCTTCTAACATGTAGTGCTGTCCAGTCTGTAAATCGTTTTGTCCTGTGTTGTTTTGTAGTAGAGTGGCCACATGGCATGCCCAGCTCCATTTGCTTGTCTATCACATCCTTCACTTCACTCCAGCCATGTCTCTTATCCATTCATTGGTCTCTTTGTCTTTCACAGTGTACAATATTATTTCTTGTAACTTCAGGATTGATACCATCAACATTTTTGTATTTGGGAATTGCCCAGATCATAGCAATAAGACTATGGTCTAGAGTTTTTATAACAAATAAGAATAAACATAAACAGCATGATTATTTTGGTTTAGGCATCAAAATGATTGAGCAATGAGAGGTGGAGAAACATTCACATGTTCATGTGACTGACCTGTTAGTATCATGTCTTATTGACACTGTGCATTAACATTAGTGCTTGACTTCCATAACAAAATTTTTAACCTCTTGCTAGGCAAACTGATACAGCGTTTTCCCTGTTTTCTAAATTGCTAAAAATTGACAGTTGACGGTAACATGATTGGCACAGGACAGGTGTCAAGGTGCCAATTGAACATTGTTCAGAACTGGGAACAGGGGCATACACTCTCAGGAAGAGAGAGGGAGGTGATGGGGACCTCTTAAAGGCAGGGAACCGGAATAGTGACCCTGTGATATCTGTTGACAAGGTGAGAGAGGGGAGCATCACACCCTTACACTGGGCTTGTTACACACAACCTGGCTGGTACCTGTTCTTTGATACGTTCCTTGTAATGTGTTCTGAAAGGATTGTATTCTTGGTGTTCTTGTTTTCCATAATCATGTTCCACCTGCCTCTAAGTAACATCAAGTCATTAGTTTATGTTCTCAGGTAAGGCACTTGGTACCTAGCTGCAGGTTGCAAAAGATCTTTTCTTATTTCTAGTACAGTTTGCTTTATCAAACCATATTTATGTTGTTCCAGGAAGTTGAGAATGTATTAGAGTGCATTATCCAGTCGGGGTGTGACAGGAAGTACGGTCTGCAAAGTTTGTAATGAGAGACGGTGCAAGTTATAAGCACCATCAGTTTTAAGTACCACAAAACTATGTATTTGAGAAAATCTAATATGCATTGTCTTTTATGTATGTATTTATTTGCAGGAAAAGAATATATCTCTCAAAATCTTTGAACTGGGACTGAAGAAATATGGCAATTGTCCCGAGTATGCCTCTTGTTATATTGACTTCATGTCTCATCTTAATGGTAAGGAATTGTAATGAATGTAATGGAATTTGGACTCTGTTAATCACTGTCCTCTTTTAAGTGACCATTAGCATTTAAGCCTTTCATTGGACCAATTTTATTGCATTTGAAGGCATTCAGCCCATCCAAGCATTTTAGCTTTATGAATGAAAGTAACTACAACTATTTTCAGTTGCAACCCTCCTTATAGAGTTCATACTTCCTGAAATAACCCCTATGTCAACTGAGGAGTGAAAGAATGATCTCACTGTCAGTCCTCCCGGCACATATTGTAAGAGCCAACTACAGATTGAGAGAGAGTTTCATCTCTCATGTGTCTTTGTTCTGTCAAGCTCTCCTTTGTATCCTAAAAAAAAAGGGGGGGGGGATGTTTGCTGGGAGATAGAGGTGGGCACTTTTCAGTTGTCGTTCCCCATGTGGCATTGCATGACTTAAAAATACTATCAGAGTTATTTGTTATCTAGATGGACCGACCTTTTTTATACACAGAGAGTCGTGGAAAATCATGTGTGGTTATCATGCTGCACATTTTGGGGCTTGTTGGCCATTTTTCATTTAATGTTTTTGGTGAGATCATTTATCGTTTTAACTCTAGATACCCCGCTAAAGTGGAAGATTTCATCACTGTCAAACATGCCTTGAAAGGGCTGTTGTTGTTAAATATGTGGCTGTATAGTTAATACTGAAGGCAATCTGACATCTTAGAGGAAAGAGTGAAAAAGAAGAACTGAATCTTATTCATTGGAGAGCAACATAAAAAGGCTTTAGCTCTGAAACAGTTATGAAGACACCTATACATTATTATAGTGGAATTTATGTTTAACAGGTCCGGATGTGAAAGGGACCCATGTATTGTTTAAAAACCCTCTTTTTTTTTCTCCCCTTTTGCGTTTAGTCAGATTTACTGGCTACATCAGGGACTGTTTAGAGCCTAATCAGTTATAACAGCGGCACCAAAGCCCGCTCACACAAAGCATTGCACGTAACAAAGGCCTACATGTTTCACACTCAGGTAATCCTATGGCTGGGCTAGTTCATAAATACTGCGTTTGTATAGGCTACCAAGCAACTGCTAGAGAATAGCATGGGCTTTGCAGCCAGTGTGAGAGAAAGAGAGAGACAGAGGCTGGCTGTGATTTAGGCCATTTTGGTTACTGGTATTTCCCTTGCAACAGGACTGGATTATAATAGAGTTTTAGGCTGGTCCCGCCATCACTGTTATACTGTCTTTCCACTGTATCTTGCATCATACTCCTTTCCAGTGCCCGAGACATCACAGAGAGCCTCAACTTTGAATTGCTACTCATCTCTAGTTCTGACCTACAATTGTCTTTATTCCCATTGTCTTGGCCTCTCACATAAAAGACCTTTTTAATTTCTCTCAAAGGCAGGCTTTCTGTGGCCAGCCCACCAACAGCTTCAGGTTTGATCCAGGCAAATGCCTGCTTGTGGAAGAATTAGGTTTTCAGATTAAATTTTCTGCTGCTTAGTATGGTGGGATGGATTTGAGTGGCTAGTCCTATTGGAGACGGATTTTGTCTTTGTTTGTTTGGTGTTTCAGGGCTTTTTTTTTTTTTTTTACAACAAAGGTCATCTCAGCACCCATTGAAACAGTAACATGAAAGGATATTTTAAAGTACAAGAGAGAGGAGAAGTATTGGAAAGGATTTTCAGTAGAGGAAAAGATGTTGCTAAAAAGGGAAAAAATCATTCTAGATAAATAGTAAGCATTGTACATGACAATAAAGGTAACTGAAAGACAACATGGACAGATGACTTAAAGACTCACGAAAAGTCTCTTTCTAATAAAAACATAACAAACTAACAATGGCCATCAAGCCCCAAAATTTCCCATGATAACCATCTAGGGTTTTCCACCACCTTTTTGCACTGAAGCATTTGATCCATGTGGAAAGTAAGCAATCCCCAGAGTATTTTAAAGTCATGTGTACATATACACAAAGGACGGTAGCCATGGAATAATGCCTTTCTCCATCTCTAGGAAAATTATATCCCTCTGCGGACACAAATGAGTGCCAGATAGAAGTGAGAAGAAGCTCTAATTAGCCCTTAACTCCCTGTTACAGCATGCTTGGGGGAGAACTAGCATTGATTCATTCTACATTCTCAGTGAAGGAATCTGGGATCCAGACAGGAGTCAGAGATAAAGTTCGGGGTCCCATTTTGCAAGTTGACCTTGTAAAGGAACACTTTGTAATCAATAAACAGAGAAGAATGGGTGGAAAAGCCATTCCTCAGGCAAGGTAAATTCCTTCCATTTCTTCTTCCACAAATCTTCAAGGGCTTGTTTGCATCAGTAAAGTCATCCAACAAAGACTTTTTGCAATGACTATGAAACCGTCAACAGTTGTGGCAACCCCATCAGTTGGGATTGGTTGAAAGGAGAAGATGGTGTCTCTTCTACATGATATTTCTGTGACTGGCATATTTCCATCTCTTCCTCTTAACCAAAGTTGAAGCCACTGGAATCTTTTTTTTTCTCATTTTTTAAATATATGCTCACATTGTTGTGACAGCCCTGTCCTGCTTTTCTCACACTGCTCATTCCAATCTTGCCATCACAACCATACCCAGGCTCATCATGTCGGATTACCAGCGCCAAAAGTCCATCAGGAGTGTATCTATGTCAGGCTGCCTTGGGGCCACCATCTAGAAGGGCCCTGCACTTCTGCTGGGTCACTTTGGTGGCATTCAGTGGTGCCTTCTCTGATACCACCTACACTTAGCACCTACTTGACGACACAATTAGCTTAGTCGCAGAGCCGGACTGAGTGAGACACCCACTTAGGAAGGTGATCATCACAGCGTGCCTCCGTCAGCATTCTCCCATGGACGTCCAACCCTGAAGATTCCAACACTACTTCATCATAGTCTCGCAAATGCATGGACAGTGAAACTGAGGTCACCATTGTATTATTTTTATTTGAGATCACCATTTTATTTCTTTTATTTGAGGTCACCATTTTATTTTCATTATATGCATGATGGAAGATGGTGATGGTAATCACAACAATGATGCTATGGAAGTCTATCCATAAAGTGGATTAAACTCGACCTTCTGATCCCAGTCTTCCCAATGAGTCCATAGCATATCCACTCTAGGCAGAAGCTGGCCGGGGCCTGAAAATATCCCAGTGACTGTAGGATTTGAACACACATCCTTCCAGACATAAGTCCTTCATGCTAACCACGTAAGAATCCCAGTGTCTGTAGGATTTGAACCTTCAACCTTCCAGATGTAAGGTCTTCACACTTACCATGTAAAAATCCTAGTGACTGTAGGATTTGTACACGTAAGTCCTACTTGCCAACCATGTTAAAATCCTGCTGTCTTTGGGACTTGAACCTTCGACTTTCCAGACATAAGGTCTTCATGCTTACCATGTAAAAATCCTAGTGGCAGTAGGATTTGAGCCCACGACCTTTCAGACATAAGTCCTTCATGCTAACCACTATGCTTCGTCTGCTGGCAAGCCACTGAAATCTGCTTCTAGAGTAAACCATGGTATAAAATCCAACAGTCATAGGTCTTTCTATACTGCCGCCCCAAGGCAGACCGACACATCTACGCTTCTCACGTTTTTTGAGAAAACTAGAAAAAACGTTGAACACCTATCCTGTCAAAAGTTAGCATTGCTTTTAATTATGGCTGTGCATGGTGTTAGTATAAGGTATTCCTGTTTCTTAGTACAGTTTTGGTAAGAACATGCCTTTTAGTTTTGGTGGGAAAGCATGTGAAAGCAGATACGTCGCTCTGCCATCAGCCTGATTACTCCTTCAGCATATCAAGCACAGCATGGTAGACTGATGCAAGTGTCACAAAAATAACAAAATCCATTTGTACAATATAATAGTGTTCTACTGCTAATCATTAGGGCATAGGTTCAAATCCTGGATCATGTCAGGAGTTTAGAAATTTTCATTTGACATCTACATCTGTATGGACCTGGATTTAAATAGATGTAGCTCATTAGATAGATGATTGATAGTGAGGAAGATAGACATAGCATATGAGACGGATAGTAAGCTAGATAGATATAAATATAGAGACAAAGAAAGAGAAAGACACACATAGCCAATACATTGATACAAAGATACATACATACAGACATACATACATACAGACATGCAGACATGCAATGCATGCATATACACAGAGTACAAATATACATAACATATATGCATACATACATACATACATACATTGTTGTCATATTCCTTTATATGTCCATAGTGTCGCTTGCAGATTTTGCAGAACTGATGTTGAGTGTTTTTGTTGTTTGTTTTTTTTACCTGTTTGCGATGTGTCTGCATGCGGACCTGGCATGAATAAAACATAATACTGGAAATTTCAAATTTGTCCGATACGTCGCTTTGCCTGAGGGCGGCAGTATAGTTTATCTTAATGATACAACCAGAAAAGATGTTTGTGAGCGTTTTTTTTTTTGTTCTGTGCTTTTCTTTCTTAAGATTAAGTTGAATGAATGCATCATTACTGGGTTTTGTTTTTTTCTTCTCTTCAGAGGACAATAACACAAGAGTTTTATTTGAAAGAATACTTTCATCTGATCAGCTGTCACCGGAAAAATCTACGTGAGGATACTCATTAAAAAGCTCTCTCTTTTCTTTTGTTTTTCTTTTTCTTTTTTGTTTAATTTTTAAAAATTGTGAATGAAGTTCCAGTTTTATAACTGATATTTATAAATTGTCTTCTAGGTGCTTCTTACAGTGTTAATTGAAATTACTGTACTTAAATTGGTTATTGCCATTTATCATCCCGGTGCTCTTAAATTTTTTGCATGTATTTATAAATGAAATTACTTTACTTAATTTTTTATCTGTGTTCTCTTTCAGTTCTGCTAATTTTTATTTTTAAAAAAAGGTAGTCCTTTCAAAACAAATATGCTCATTGGGCCAGAGCTTACCATCATGTCTATAGCATGAAGCGAATAGAGACGGATTTTTATCCATCACTCTCTGAATAGGATGACAGTCTGTTCCTAAGTACTTTCCCTGCCAAGGCCATACCCATTTTTGTCTGGGTTGAGCAAAGCAACAGGGGTATATTTTCTTGCTGAAATACATGGGTCTGTAGCGAGAATTGAACCTGCTTCCTCTTAGTCAATAGGCCAATGCTCTACCTCTGAGCTACAGCTGTCCCTTAGTTATTGATCTTTATGACTTTTCTTCCATGCACTCTTTTAACCTCTATTTCTACCGTTTTTCAAATCTTTATGATTGTTCCTCTGTGCTCTGTCATCACTTCCTTATTCAATTTTGTCACATCTTCTGAAAATATTGCAACTTTTCTTTATTCAGAATCAGAATCCTGAAGGTGTTCCAGGATAAAAAAAAAAAAAAATCCTATTCCAAAAATATGTGAAATCAGCTCTATAGAGCAGCTGTGAATTTGTACAAGATCCTGAAATAACATTGGCGCCTATTGAATCTATAGTAAAAACGCCTTGTCTCGATCTACTGGGGATTTTTCGAATTTCTGCACTTGTTTTGAAATGTGTTACTGCGTGACCTTTCTAATATTATACATAAACTCTGATATAATAATTTTATCTGCCATCTTGTTCAATTTTATGGCCACCCTGTGTTATCAGGAAAAATGCACAAATTCAGAAATGAAAATACTACATGCTACCAAAGGGGCTTTACAAGTGGCATCCCTATTACAATCCTATACTATATGTGATAGGTAAACGATAGATTTTTATGTTTTCCACTTGTTCTTATTTATATTGTCATTTGTATTTTAAAATGCTCAGGGAAATATGGAGTAAATTTTTGTCTTTCGAGTCTCAAGTTGGAGATTTGGCCAGTATCATAAAAGTGGAGAAGCGGCGTTCATGCTCACTCGAAAAGGTACATTACTGATTTGATGTCTTTTGGGGTTTTTTTTTATGATTTATTCCTCGCTAAGTATCTCTTATTTAATGACTTTTGTTGATGTTATTGCTGTTCAGGTCATGAGATATAGCCTTTCAGGGTTTTTTTTCTAAAATTTAAAATCCTCTGCAGCCTTGCAAAATGTCCTTGCAGACCGGTGCCACCGGATCATACCAATTCTAACATAGATTTGCTGGTCTCCAATTTATTTTCAATGGGTAGGAGACATTCTTAGCACCAATTTGGTATATGATCCACATTAATTATGTGTAGCAGGTTTTAAATAAGTACTTAGCTTTAGAAGTATTAAATTTACCCAGCTTTTCAGCATGCTTGTTTGAAATGAATTTGTTTGAATTCCATTGCAGATTCGAGAGTTTGAGGAAAAAGAGACAGCTCTTTTAATTGACAGATACAAGTATTTAGGATTGCTACCTTGTGCTGACAATGAACTGCGTGCCATTGGATATTGGGTGAGAGGATATTTAGTTGAGAAGGAGAGATTTCTAAATATATTTGTAGGTCTTGTTTTGTTCACTAGCTATTTTTCTGTTTGATGAATTGAGGAATCCTTTCACATTAAGAAACATAAGATATATTCTAATTAATGTTCGAAGCTTAAATTAAATGTCATATCTCATATTAGATAGGAGATGTAATTGTGATTTATGATGATGAAAGGTATTTATATTTGGGGACTTATCATTATGAGGAGTAGTGAGTGGTGGAATACAGCAATTTTCATTCTAAGAGAGATTGAATAAGAACTTTACTCATCTACTCAATTCCACATTGAACTTGAAATACTCCAATTTCGTTTCCACACTTGCCACTCCTTCATGTTGCCACTTTGCCACATACTAGTTTAGTCCAATATTTCCAGTATATGATTGTGTTTCTGTTTTTGACGACAGTCCAAAGCAGAATGGTTCTAATATACAAAAAGGAAGCAGAGAAGTAATAGACCAACAATCATGAGGAGTAATTTCCCTTCCCTTTTAAACTACATTTGGTTTTGCCTGAATTTTGGGAGTAGAAACTCTACTGTTTTGTGAAGTTCTTGACCTCTTTTTGAATAGAGAATGGAGAAGGGAAGAGGGTGATGAAGCATGGTTAAGCTGCAAAGAACAAGCTGCTTTAGATCTATTAGATAGGGAAAATGAAATTGTAAGTCTGTTTAATTTTCAGATCTATAAATAGAACTGAACCAAGGGTTTAGAGAAGGGATCATGGTATGAAGCATCTGATTTAGATTTGGAATGTTCGACCACTTTTACATATATCCACATGCGACGCACTTTTGTTTAGTCCATCACAAGCCTGTCCTGAATATTCTGAAAATTTATCTTGTGTTGTTTGGAAGAAGATGTGATTTTTTTTTTCTTTCAAGGTCATTTTATCATGTGTCATGAAATTGGTGGCCAGAGTTGTGTGTAAAAGAGGTGGCAATGTAAGGGATAGTCAACTCTTTCTCTCTACCCTCAGGATTTGGTGAAGCATCATGTTCTCCAACTGCCTGCAGCTAATGCCAAACAAGTATTGATGACTGCCACCGAGGAGGAAGATGTCAAAGCCAAGCGGCCAACTTTCCCCAAGCCAGACGTCGATCAGATGATACCCTTTAAACCAAGAATTATTGTCCGTAAGTGTTCATCAAAAGTCCTAGTGGCATGAAAAGCCACTAATAAACCCAGGACTGGAATGACTTGTAACAAATTTGAAGAGAGACAACTCTTCGAAGCTTTCTTTTACAATACAGTACTCGTGCTCTAAGAACACGCTCTTGCGGAGACTGAAATATTGTGCTGTTATACGGACCTTGCACGTCGACGAACTACAAGGGACATAATCTGTATATTTACTCCAGAGCCCCATTCTATCATTTTAACAACCAATCAAATGCAAGCCTACAAAGGGCTATGCACATGATCAAATCTAATGAACTGATTTCTTACCAAGCCTGTCAATCATGCAATAAATCCGCACAAAGAATGTTGCCTATGGGTGAAGGGGTGGAGCCAAAGCTTTGTCACTCAAAACTGGCCAAACATTACGAATCAAGGAAAGTCGCCTAATTCACCGTCACCACATTGGTGGGATGCGTGTCATTGATTTAATTGACTCAGTGTTTCTAACATTCATTGAGCGATAAAAGACTTAGGACAAATGTCTGTGTAAACTAATTGTTTTCTCTGTTGACATATCTCTGTAACATTATACCTTGTATTCTGGCATGTAGAGCCATGTCATTTGTTGATGGCCTACACAGCTGGACATGATCATTGTTTGTTTTGTCCAGGTGGATAGAAAGGCGCCTTTCCGCCTGTCAGGTCTGTGGCGGGAAGAACCATGTCTTTTGTTAACAGACTACCCAGCTAGACAATGATCGTTGTTTGCTTTCAGAAAGACACCTATCCGTCTGGCAGGTACATACACATCTCTATTAATGCCTGATAAAAGCTAGATGTATGGCTTAATCAGAAAACAGGAATTGATATGCATTAGATGGGAGGTCTATGAAAAAATGAAATCAATTTCGTCAAATAAGAAAGAACACTTTCTGTTCAAATTCGTGTTATTAGTCGGACGGGGCGTGTTGTTAAGGGGCCAATTTATATAGAAAAAATTCTGTTGGCTGGAAAAACCTTGCAGGAAGCCGGACCGTGTTCTTAGATGGCGTGTTGTTAAGGCACCAGTACTGTACCAGTAACAATACAGTGGAGCTCATCTACAACGGGGGTTTTTCAAATCCCCGATTTGCGTCCTATAAAGCCCTTACAAATATGCCCCTTTACAACGGCATTCTATTTCACCAGGCACGGCTACAACGGGGATGATTGATGCGATATGGATCTTTTACTACTTCATTTCATGCTAAATGAATCTCACTGTCTAGTTTGCATACCGTAAACAAGGTAAAAACAAAAAATGACAAAGACAGCCCTGGGGCTAGAAGTGCAATCCAGGCTCGTGTCACCTACAAGAGCCACGTGTGTTGGTGGCGAGGTGAACAAAAGGTCAACGTTATGCCCGTGCCATGAGAATGGACTGGGTGGGGACAGGGGCATGAGATGTCTGCCGTACTGTCATCAATATTTTGTGAAGGACGTGCTACGGTGAATGAACGTGAGATTGGTGTCTGTGTGTATGTGTGTGTGTGTGTGTGTGGGCGGGGG
>JAOWAY010143402.1:0-10638 GCA_028565895.1 Goniobranchus geometricus
CGATCTTTCTTTTTTTCTGTTTTCTTTTTGGGGTTTTCTGGACGGTAAACGTCAGCAATACTGATCATAAACATAGGTGACGAAATCGTCCAAAACTTATCGTCAACAAAATTCAAACATCCCCCTTACACGTAATAAGAAACTCGAACTATCGACTTAGTAAATGTATAGAACATTACTCAAATGGATGCCCCCGGCTGTTGTTTGCAGAGGTTCGATCGTTTCCGAAACCCTTCTGATTCTGGGTGCTCACCTTTAAGGTCTCATTATCTTCATGCATGCTCTATGCTTGTTTTCTTTTAAGTGCTTTAAAAGTCACTGAACAATTTTTGGACATTTTGCTTTGAAAAATCCAGGAAACTAGATTTGATGTATGGAGAGCCCAGTTGTTAATTGTCCGATTGATGTTGTTTATGCCACTGATCCTGATGTGATTTTTCATGGATGTATTAGGATGTATCACACAGTACACGTTTGATCTTTTATTCATATCGCTGGGTATTGCAGATAGAATTTGATTCGACACGAAGCTAAACATTATCAAGCCAGTCTTCACAAAGGTGATCTGCTGGTAAAATCCACTAGCACATCCTACGTTAATTTCTCTCTATTTCGACATTTTTCAACTATTATTTCCCTCAAATTGAATGCCTTTCTCATAACTTCCTATTCTTCTACTTTTCTGAAATTATTCAAGTACCTCCTCGGGATTTATCGACCGTGATTCATAGAGAAATGTCATTCTCTGTAGCATACCCATGAGAAGTGGTGGAAGGATAAGCTAAATGTGTCCTTTAAAAATGTCAGAAAATGGTCTGAAATAAATTGCGGAAATAGCAGCTGTTTAAGGAAATAAATGGGAAAAATCAAATCCAGCCGGGGTGATTTTGATAAAACAAACACAAACAAAAAAGCCAGGCCATTATGATTTCATGACACATAATAAAGAAAAGTCACCCTTTGAGATGACAAGCTTTGATTAACCCGGCGAATTCAAGAGTCATACCAATTATGTGTCTTATCGACTTGCGCAGTCACATCGCTTTCATCTCAAGGACCCTTCCAGTCAGACGGGGTTCATTGACAGGGCGGTACTTACAGCTCATCATAGATGGAAACTGGAGACAAGGAGTGAGCTGAAAGACAAGCGGGGAAGGAATGGCGGGTGAGGGAAATAGGGCGCGATAATAGGTGGTAGAAACGGAAAAGACTCCAGCATAAATCATTCAATAATCAACAGCCTAAGATCGTTTTTATTATGCTGTGGCTGTGTTTCATTAATGCTGCTTACGTTCTTATACGATTGTCTGAATCGGCCATCTATATTCATGGTGAAGTAAACGATCATGGTTTGTCTTTGTATTTGTTTTTCGGTCTATATGTTCTCATCTATCAATGCTTTTCCAATGCTTGTAGTTTCGTTATCATGTCTTCTTAGTCCTCCGGTATGTAATAATATATCCCATATAAGGAGTCCCCATGGCAATTCACCAACCATGCATAATGGCTTTTGGAAAGGGTTAAACCAAGATGCCCTTCCTGACTTAGGTAGGAATTAATTTTGTCGCACTGTTGCTTGTCAGTCTTCCACAATTTCGAACAGTTAAAGATACAAAATTTCTTAAAACACTATACACAACCTCCACATGCGGATCTTCGAGTTTATCGTCCATATCCGATAAAACTAAACACTACATTTCTACCTTCTTCGGGATAAGGGGGCACGAAAAAGTGACCCGTTTTTAATCAATTAAATTCGCACAAATCACTTGAAATCTAAACATTTGAAACTTCATACATTCATTCACTTGTAGACGTCATTCTGACGCTAAAAAACAGTTTGAGGCAAGACGAAAAGTGAGAAAAGCAAAAGTGTACAAAACTATCAAGTTCGATTTTCCGGAAAATGTTAGAGAACGAAAAGAAACTTAAATAAAATGTAAAGAAAATGTATAAAGACATCCATTATGTTCTTGTAGAACTTAGCTTTCCGTATTATCGATCATGGAGGGTAAGAAACCAAAGAGCTCTTACTTCTCATGATGTCACAGTAAACGATTTGCCCATGCATTGCCAACTGCTTTTAAGAGTGTCCTGTAGCTAAAATAGTACAGTGATGCATGAAATGTTATTTTGGATAGGTGTTTTCTTTCTATAGCTAATGGTGGTAATTGTCGCATTGGTGTTAAAAGGCAATGAACACATACCGTTTTACATACAATATATGACACAGAAAAAATAAAGATAACGCGTATTGATATTAATCTAAACAGAGAAAAGCATGGCATAGGATTTTAGGTAAAATCATTACTTGACATGGAGTTTGCAGACGCAGTCTTAATATTAATGTCCTTAGTATTCCCTGACAATGCGATCGAGGATCAGAATAAAAGGCGTCAAACTATCGCATTGAGAACTGGCTAAAGACATTTGTGTAACTTATAAATTTTAATGGAAAAATAATGTGCGATAGTGTACATAAAAAGTGGGCCTGAACTTTGATTCTTTAAAACATCATAACAATACAGCCCACAGTTTTGTAATTTGACGTAATTTGACTGTCTGAGCTGGTGTCCAATTTCACACAGGGTAATTGTAGCTAAACTATTTAGCAAATCAGTAAATCTAAGTATCATTCAAATGTATGCACCAACATCTGTAAGTGAAAATGAATAAATAGAAAGGTTTTATGAACAAATGGAACTAGCCAAAAATTATCTGAAATCCCAAGACATCATCATAATAATGGAGGAATTCAAAGCCAAAGTTGGGGATGAAAGGGTAGATGATATTGTTATAGGACCTTGCGGCATAGGAACAATGAATGAACGTGAGAATAAGCTAATTGAATGGTGCCAAACCAATCACTTCACTGTCACTAACATTTGGTATCGAAACCATCCTAGACGACAGGGAACATGGAAGAGCCCCGGTGACGAAACTAGAAACAAGCAAGATTATATTCTTATACAGAAACGTATCCGTAATGCCTTTAAAACACCAAAATCACTGCCAGGAGCTGACTGTGATTCAGACCACATGTGTAAATTTGAGATAAAATTTAAGAAAACTAAAAGTCAAAAATCAATCCCAAATTTCAAATAGACCTACTAAAATTCCACAAAAAATTAAAAGAAGAAATCGCCGTAGCAGAGCAAAACAAATATGAAACTCTAAACAGCATCTCAGAAGTAGAAGAACTTTGGTCAGAAATGAAAAACTCACTTAATAAAGTCATAAAGAACAATATTCCTAGAAAAGATGTAAAAGAGCATAAGAAATGGATGAAAAAAGACATACTAGAGTTGATGGAAGAAAGACGAAAGTCAAAAAAATGTAGAAGCAAAATACAAAGCTTTAAAAAAAGGATCAAGAAAAATTGTAACGAGGCAAAAGAAGTATGGTTAAGTCAATAATGTCAAAAGATAGAGCAAAAGCAAATAAGTGATGTGAGTGGTAAGAAAATCAAAGCCCGGAACCCGGGCTGCAATGAGTCAAAATACGGTACAATGCTACAGGAAAAAGAAGCTTTAAATAGATGGTCAGAGTGTGTTGAAGATCTCTTCAAAGATAACAGGGGTGCAAAACCTGAAATTAAGATAAACTTAGAGGATCCATCCATCCTAAATGAACCGAGGCAGCAATGAGGAAAATGAAAAATGGTAAAGCCACAGGACCAGATATCATACCAATGGAAATAATTAACGCTCTCGAGGATACGCATGTATGTATGTATGTATGTATGTATGTATGTATGTATGTATGTATGACAAATGTTGTCATTGTGGCAGTAAGCAAGTTAAAACAAAGCGCTTTATAAGAAGAAAACCCAAACAAATAGTCAAGCAATGTGTTGATACCACAGTCAAAGGCGCAATGTCATTCCTTTCCCTCCAGCCCCATCCCGGAGTTCCTTCCCCTTCACTTTTCACACAAATATTTTCACTTCCCTTTTCCTTTGTCCTATTTTTTTCTAACCCTACAATGAACAAGATAATTCACCATGAATGTGTCATAAAAAATATGTACACATGAATATTACCTATCTGGCATCAACATCACCTTTGAGATGCCAATTCTCTCAGACTTATGTGCATGAGTAAAGAATTTTTTTTAAATGTCAGTGCCACACAGAAGTCAGTGACTAAGTCTACTCATGTAATAGAGAAAGATACAGGCAAAATAATGTACAGTTGTAGAGATGGTCAGTCACTTCAAGTTCATTATAGGAATCTCTTAAAGCAGGCAATGATGAAGCTGATGTGGAGTGGATTTCACAGTGAAATAGCACAGAGAAAGCAGCTCTCTGCAGCCTTTCCATACATTATGTTAATATATAATTATGATATATAACAAATTAATTTTTCCTTTGAAAAATTCTGCAACATTGCTCAGCCTGCACTATTAAAAGAGGAACAACGACAACAGAAAATGGCAGGTATCAGGCATAAAGGAATCGTGAAATACAAGTGTTTTTGGCAGCAACTGTAGTTGATGACAAAGGAAAAGTCAAAATCACTTTATGAGAATGCTCCTCATGACTCTGATCAACGTATTTCCTAGCTCTCATTCTCAATATAATAACAGGTATCTCTCCCTGTTCAGGTGGTTGTCAATTTTTGCTTTTTGAGACTATTGCTACTTTTCTTACAATTTTTATATTTAATTAAAAAATTAATAGCTGTTCTAGACTAAAAACAGTTAGTTATAAAACATGAAACTACTGTACCACTGCCAGATGATGTAGTTGTTGACTGATTTCAACAGTGGAGTATACTTAAGATAGCCTTGCTTGACAGAAAATCTTGTTTCAGGTGAACTGTTCGTCCTGTCTCAATGTTTACCCTACACATACTTAGCTAATCAGTTTTGTTTCAAACACAAATCACTCTCCATCTACTTAAGATAAACTTTTCTCAGTCATCGTGGTTTCTCTTTCCATACACAAGCACCCAGATGTAAGGTAGGTGTGTATTTGCCCACCCATTGCGCATTTCTCCCTCAATGCCATTCTCTTGTCTCATTTTCTCTTTTGTGGGACGTAGAGGGCACAAAGCCTCACTAGATCTAAATCTAGGGCAAGGGTTTTACCCAATACTTTTTGAATGAAATTATTGCCTTCCTTAGAAATGGTTTGTCTTTGGTTTTTTTGTTGGGGAAGGTTTGGTACTCTGTAACATGGCTGTGCAGGAGCACCGAGCCCCTTTACAGCTAACTCAAGAAATGAGCTGCTGTTATATCCGAACCCATCCCACTTCTTATCAGCACATAAAAAGATGCCGCTTAATCACGATGCCGCTTGCTCACGACGGGATCAGCACAAATGGTTAAATTATACCTTCCTGTAAATAAACTCCTTCCTCGGTTTGAAGGAATTTACCTTATGCGGACTCCACTGTATCTTTCTCATAACCCTTCAAAACCATTACCAGCTGCTTCCCCAGTTGCTCTCTCTGTATTTAAAATTAAAATGGTTGTGCCTTGCATTTCGATTGAAATTTAATTCGTATATATTTACTTTTCAAGAGCTGGTACTGTACTGTTAACAGCCAGTCACACTTCTATGAAGTTATGCCCCTTTTAGTAGAGAGATAATTTACTCAAACCCTTCAGTTTCAGGAGAAAGAGGATTTATATTAGGATCTCTATTCATAGGCCTAATAGATTGTTTTGATACATAATACGCAATGGATCTTCATGTAGCTCCAATAATGAATGAAGCAGCATCACCAAAAGTCATTGCCCTCTGCTCTCCAAATTCAACAATGGTTTCTCATTGCCAATTCCACTCCCCAAACACTTAATTTTTTTCCATTTTCACAGGGGCAGATGCTGTCAGAAAAGACTACTTTATTTTCATGTCAGTCATCTCAAGATCATATTTCTAGCTGAGTTGACTGTAGAAGGGTCCTTGTACTTTGACCTACTGCTTGATACAAAATTTAAGATCTGCTCACTTTGTACTTGGGAGCCCACATTATGCCTTTGGAGATTTTAAAAAGTCTAGCTGACAAAATGTTGACTTGACAGAATCCTCTCATCAAATAATTTTAATCAGCATCATGCAGTAATTTCACCTTCGTATCCAAGCTGAGAGTTGTGTGCTTTGAGACAGACATGGTGCTGGAAGAGTTGAGAAACTTCTACGCAATCTAGCACAACAAAGAATGGGAGAGCCCACATATGCCAACAATGAAGATCACAGCCAATGAGTGGGGAGGGTATGGCATGTGCAGACAGGCAGAATGCATTGTGTGATAATAGTATGCCAGCCTAAGTCTAGTCTATCTAGGCCTACCAGGCCTCTCACTACTCCGATGTGGGATGGAGACGGCACAGTAATGTGATGGATGGCGCAAATGTGTGGGCAGGGTTGGCTTGTAATGGATGTGCCCAAGCAAACAATGCACCATAGGGTAATGTGAGGTGGGGGACAACACAGTGAGCGAGTTAGCCTAGAGCCCTTTCTTTCTGCTCGCCAGCACCACGCTGTCTAAAAAAAACTGCGCTTTTTGTCTGTCAATGCCTGAGGCACTGACAACGAATGACATGGTCGGCCCGTTCTTCGCTTTCACTCACTTTGCATGTTCATTTTTATCCAATTTCATGAAATATCTTTTCAATCTGGACCACAAAATATTGTTCACTTTAACCAAATGTTCAAATACTGCATTTTTGGCAGGCTCCACTCGACTCACATTGTAACATTTTCCTATCATTCTGTGAGCACAAAATAAGCCACTGACAAGTGTCCAACTCTCAGTAAAAAATTCTTGGAGCAGACCATATTTGATGGATATTCAAGTTTTATAAACAGGATTAAAGGTTGAATTCTGCCAAGTCAGAAATACATAGCCAATTATTACCAAAGAGCCCTTGCCTGAGATGACAAAACTACTTGTGTCTCAGAATGACGAAATGCTTCGAGAAATCTGACTCTGCCCTATACAGGTCAAGATGTATTATCTTCAATGTAAGATGCAAAGATAAAGATAATACAAATTCAACTCTTGACTCGATAACTACTGAGAGTCATATATGTAGGCAAGGCTTGGGCATTTTGAATGCCATGGTTAGTACCGGTATCCTATAAACTAGGCTTTGCTGGATTTTACCCGTCTCAGCTTGATTGTATACAAAAAAGGGTGATATAGAATAAAGAGAAATATAAGGTAGATAAACAAAAAGCATTACATGAAGATACTAAAAGACATTGTTCGCATCTGTCCATTACTTATCACATCCATGAAATGCATATCTTACATAATAAAATAAACTTTCAAAAGGTGCGTTCTTTCACACTGTGTTTGGGACAGAATTGCATGACACATAACAAATATTTATTAATCACACATACACAGAGATTGCATATAATGACATCACACCTGAGTTTCATCATTTCCTTATTTCACTAAACTCGCTCAGAATTGATCAAACATACTTTTCTCACCTCTTCTGACATGAGCAAGATGCACTCAACCCAATAAAATAGTCAAACATTTCAAACTTTTCTTTCATGCTCATATTCTCAAAAAAATTCAAACTGTCCTTTTAATCAACACTCAAGAAAACTGACTTCGTGAAATGTTGATATTACTTACTTTGGAGCCATGTTCTTTGTACGGTACGTCACCAGATCTACTCAAAATTCACTATCAACACAGCAAACAAAAAAAACTGAGCTTTAATATATATATATAAATTTGTCCACTAAATAGTTCAAGAAAGCTTTTAAAAACACACTGGCTGATTCTCTAAAAGAAAAAAATAAGAAAAAAAATCACACACACAAGTGATCATTGACACAATTAATATGATTCGATTATGTGCAATTTCTATTTTTTTTTAAATGAAAGAAGGAAAGAAAATAAAATATCTCACAGCAAAATATCTGTAAGCATTACTATGATCTAATCGACTACTTCAATGACAATTTCAATAAAATGAGAGATGAGAGGCTTGAAACCTGATTGGTTCTTGGTTCGATTAACAGTATCTTTCATCACAACTAATATGTGTTGGAGACAGCAGGAATCTTGATGCTATAATAATATCGAAGACTTCCATTCACTTAAAAAGCAGCAGCATACTTTTGAGTTTCTTTTACATAAGAAAATGTGATATGATAGCACACCTTGGAATTCCTAAGCCCCTTAGTGAATGTGAGAAAAAGGACACAGTCATATTCAATTATTTATTTGTTAATGGTGTTCTTAAGCATAACTGGAACTGGCAAAGTGAATTCAGACGGGAATATGGACAGGCCTACTGATCACAAAATTATGTAAAGACAAACGAGTACCATTAAGTTTCCTGGCATCCTACAAACTGGTCAGTAAAAACCCCACTGAGTCTCAGTCCTCAGCCCTTCCCAACCCCCAACCGCACTAAAGACAAAGAAACAGAATGGTCATTCACACCTTTACATTTAGCTAGCTGCACAATCAATGTGAATGTCAGAATTATGATTGCCTGAGGAAGAGAGCCATCATTCTCCATACCGGTATTTCACTGCTACCAACGTAATATAACCGCCACAGAATATAATCAAGTTTGCGTAGTTGGTGAATTAGTTCTAAACTATAGGGTATATGAATAAAGATATATATGTATGTATATATATCAGTTTTAAATGGAAAAATAAAATACCTCTCACAATGGTTTTCATACATTTAAGCTTGACTTTAAAATCTGCGCTGGGATATAAGAAATATAATACGTACCTGTAAAAACAAAATATTACAGTAACCTCTCAAGGAAAAAATACGAACAGCAAATGAAAATTATTATGTCGCTCAACTTTTCAGAAACTGTTGTAAAGCTCATCCAAATTAATTATAATGCTCCTTACTAACCCATTGCCATCCCCTCATACCTAATAAAGAAAAATGTGGAAAAGAACTACACACCTTTGACTTAAAACCTCTATATTACATGGTATGCCTTCAGGAAAGCAGTAAAGGACACTATAGCACAGGACAAAATTACCAGGGAATTCATTCCTATTCTAAAATCCCATTCCACTATGAAAGAATATTTTATGTCACAAATGATGTAAAAATACCTAAATCACAATAATAAATATAGTGCTAAAATGACCACCATCTTAGATTTTTAGGTAAATTTTCACTCAAATTTCAAATTTGGCAGCTGTTTTGATTTGATTTTGAGGCCAAGGTTCACCAATTTTTCAATACATCTATTTCATTTTTTTATTTTTTTTTAGAAAGAAGACTGACCCATTCAGATGCTGTCATAATTAAATTAACATTCACAAAACCTTTGGTCGCCTTTATTACCATTTACTAAAACCCAATTTTCCTCAAATATCAAATACCACTCAAAATTACAACTTAAGACAGATTAAGATACTTGATATCTGATCAATTAGATTGAAAGATCAATAGTTTGACAGTAGATTGGATCATTCTAGTATGGTTGAGAAATATTTCAAACATGTATACCAATTCACCTATCACATGTTGAAGTATACTGAACTGGAATGACAAGATGGTTTACAATGAGCTGAGCTTCAAGACCACTTTAATAATAAAAAAAAATCCATTTTAGTTTCACAGGCTCACATTCTCTCAATTCTCATGGAATTCCAGGCCGTTGTGACAGATGATGGTGATTGGCGGAGAAACATTTTAATAAGGTTTTGTTGTTGTTTTTTTTTAATGACTTCACAGCCTTGGCCTGTAGACGGCAAAATCCATGAAAAGTAGCATATTTCATATCAATACTAGCAGCATCAATAAAAGTATTTAAATTTGAACCAATGGAAATGAGGGAATTATGCCAACTAAGCAGGTATTCCCGGATGAATGGTGGACTGAAAATCATTTGCTTGAGATTTGCTCCACCTTTCCCCTCCCTTCCATGTTTGGCACTCAACTCTTGCATCAAATGGATTTGCCACAAAACTGGCACTTGCCTCAAAAAAGCTGGTATGTCTGAACATGAATTCCAAAAGGAACTAGATGCTGTCTCTTAACACAGCATGACACCGACGACAGGTTACTCATTTCAGGCCACACTTCTCATTGCATCCTGCTTGAACTGCTCCCACCTCTGGAAATCCCAACCTTTCCTTGCATTGCTTCATTCACAACAAAAATCTTCACACAGCCTGATGAAGTTTGGAGAATTTTAATTTCTTTTTTTTTTGTCTTGCGTTTTAGGAATTTCAAAAGCTTTTGAGCCTAAACTAGGCTGGTTTGATGCGTTTTCGTGGAGGCCCTAATGGTGGACTTTGTTGGCTTGCCAATGCGCGGAAGGCTTCAGCAATGAGATGAGGGTGAGCTTGTATCATGGAACGCCAACCTGTAGTTTCCATCACATCTGTAGCATGGCTAAAGAGATGAAAGTTGAAAAATATTACATAATTATACAGGGTGCACACATGTTATTAAAGCATAGCAAAAAAAAAACCTCCAACAACAACAAAAAATGAGTGGTATCTGATAGTTGATGTAAGAGGTTAAATGCTTTATAAATCTAATAATTATATATATAAATGTAAAAGTAAATGCTTTTGCTGCAAACGTTGATTTGTTTGTTGTCTATATGGTTTGTTGTTTTTTTGTTTTGCTGTTGTTGTTTTTTGGTTGTTTTTGTTTTTGGTTGTTTTTGTTT
>JAOWAY010143513.1:0-10636 GCA_028565895.1 Goniobranchus geometricus
TGAAACGCCAACCCAAATCCATATGTTAGTATTCATGTTATTCTAATAATGTGTTGTTTTGGTGTGATTTTTATTGTTGAATTGTCTCCTGTAGAATGACATGTACTGAGTGATGCTTGACTGAAAGTGTGGAATTATAGTTGGTGATATTGGTTTTCGTGTGATAGCTGAATATGAACATGTTTATAAAAATCATTTAAGTCATTGAACCTTTCTCTTAATATGTGGGCGGTGTCAAGTATGCTTTGTTTGTATGTGCATTCGAGTGTTTTCCCCATGATCAAAGAGATGAGTTCTTTATATACTTCTAATGTCATATACTTGTGGCAGTGGTTTCCCACAAAGGAGAGACTGTGGTAAGATTGAGGTACTATTTTGTGTTTGTCTAGAATATTGTCTAGTTGTGAGCAGACAGGCCTTGACCACAGGCTGAGGGACTCAAATTGAAGGTCTTCTAAATCTGCCTCTAATGAAGATACCTTCAATTGAAAATCATCACTCTCGTCCTGTGTTTCCAACATGATGACACAAGTTTGAAAAAATTGAATTTTTTCTTTTAGCTCTTCAGCTATTGGCCACTTATAGCCATATTGACATAACGACCGAGACAAATATTAGGTCTAGTAGTCACAGTCACTGAGTACAAAATTTACAATGAGACATTAACGGAATTAATACAAAACTCAAACTGCCGAAGCAGAACACCTAGAAACTCTGCGCCAATGAAACTTTCACATTAAAAGAATTAACGTCCCATCAAATGAAATATGCTATCTTCCTAAACTTTGAATGTGTCAGTCCTGAGTAATTTGACGTTAATTGACTTAAATGGTTAAAACTCACTTTCATTCAATTGGAAAAGTATGTTAAAGAAAACATAAGATAAAAACACCACTTCTAAGATGAGAAGAACAAAATTTATATCTTTTACAGAAATGACAGAGCTTTAAAATGATATCTTGAACAAAAAGGCTAGCTTGATATAGTCAGGAGATGCAGTGGTACAAAGCCAGTGGAATTTGAGAAGAGTTTCCATTTCAAGTTGGTGGTAGGCGCGCTGGCTGTCAAGCACTTGGTTTGGGCCTGACATGTGATTTATGGCCCACCACAAAGGGCAGAGAAGACTAGGCTGACTTGAAACTAAGTTGCGAGGTAAGGTGCAGTTTTAACAGCCGTGGACGGTGACCAGAAGGATTATTCTTAGACTCAGTTAAGCTGTATCAGCACACAATCAAAATATTCTTGTAAGATTGTCTTAAAAAGTTGTGTTGTAAACATTGCGGGAAATTTTTACTGAAACTCTAGCGGCAATATGTGTAATTGCTCAAGACAATAAATGACATTCCATTGGTGAAATATGTGTCTCAAGCTCAGCTGATATGTTTAAAGACAAAATTCAGAGATATAATCCAGAGTGTGATCTTTTAAAATATCCACTTCAAAAATTGTCATTTCTGACTAAATCATTACTCAAAATTTTAAATAATTTTAAATGCACAAAGATAAAAGCACTAAGTGGTAATTTGAATCATTTAGAACTAGCTTTTATATGAAAATTTCTCCTCTATGCTCAAACATTTTCTAGTACATATTTGGCAAAATATCCTAAAACAAGCACCACTCCATCACTAAAGGTTTTTAAACCCCTGAATCTTTAGAGCTGAACTGTGCTGTGATGAACAGTAGCAGTTACCCCCAGGTAACGAAGGAGTTTCATTCAGTTGCAGTTTACGGATTTATTTTCAACACTTTACAACACCATCTAGATCTTTTTGGAAGACTGGATCTCGATTACATCTTTGTAAGTATCAAAGACACCATGTCCAGACTACCATCTAGGTCTAGACTGGATCGAAATCTAGTTTCATAATCTAGATCCTCGTCTGAAATGTATAAAAACATTATACGTTAAACCAAAATTACTTGACAAGATTTAATACGATTTTCTCTTGCTCAGCGAGCAATGGTCCTCCTTGTTTTGTTTATTTCAAAGAACTCAAGGATCATGAATACAAAAAGGAAAGTATTGCTAAGAAATCCAAGAAAAGACAGCATGATTATGAATTATAGGAAAGGACAAAACAGACAGGCCAAAGAAAATGTTTAACAAGTTGACTCTTTTAAGTACTTAGGTATAGGTATGGACAAAAACTTAAAATTCCATGATCATTTTGACTTGATTTGTGCACAGGCCAACCAGAGAATCACCTTTAAATGAAATTAGAAAGTACTGATGCTGAATGTTCCATATTAGAGCCTGTGTGCAAATCATTAATTGGAAGTATGTTTTAATATTATCACTTGGTTCAGCAACTTGGGGATGAAGAAAAAGACATGGCTAAATAGGGTTGTAAACCTGGCCAGCAGGTTGATAAACAGGAAGCAAAAGCCTCTGCCCTAGATCTAAACCCAGCATATGTCAGAAAGAAAAGTGAAAAAAGTATTTCTGATTATAACAAACCATGAACAATTCTTTTCAGTCTTTAACCTCTGGGGCAGACTGATGCACCCACTTAGAAAAGGAATTGTTTCCATTCTCTTTTGCATCAATTGTAGATTGAATCCTGAATTCTTAATCCTGATATATTGATGTAGATCTGTGGCACTACAATGATCTCAGTCTACCATCCACATCTTTAGGAAACTGAGAAATGTCGATGTTAGCCGGTTGTGGATGTAAGGCAGACAGTAAGGGAGCGGAGGGCAGTTGATGAAAAACAAATCACTTTGAACACAAACAAAATTGCCTATATCTAACAATGCCTATTTAACTATGACACTGTATGCCACTCAATCACAAAATACACAATTCTAAAGCAAAGGAGTGGCCAGTGTCATTGTGAGATGTGAGCAGATTAAGTGCTGTTTGGCTTACTTGTCAATCATTGTGCAGACATTGAAAAAATATATAAAGATGTTAGACAAAGTGATGTGGATGTTAGAGGTATAATTTTAAAGAAGAAATTCTGTATACTATAGAAATGTGGATGGTAGGCTGATTTGGATGAATCTAGAATCAATACCGTCCCTTTTTCAAAAGCCCTTTTTTGTTGAATAATTATCCTAACCCATCAAACAAGAGAACACAAATAATATAGCTGTCTGTGCCCAGCATCCTACTGCCTAACACATCAGTCTGTCTATCATCCCACATTCTCGAAGATACAGATTTTTTTCACTATATGCATTTATATATCAATCCCCTAATGGCCTATCAATTCGAGCTAACATGTCACTTTTTGGGCCGAGTGATGCCATACTTTGCATTATACATTTCCTCTTGAATTATTCACAAAAATATTACGGGCATTTTTTCCTTTTTGAAAATGTAAAAGATAATACAATCTGTCAGATGGATCTGAAATAGGGTGATGAATGACATAGTTGAGTGGAACAAAGGGAATGCTAGTCGCTATTGTCTTTCATTGGGTTGACTGTTTCGTAACTTTCTTAAGTTCAGGATGAATGGGTCCATAGTAGATAAACTGTAGATGACAGGCAACCATTGAATAACGTTAAAGCCGGACAGTTGTCTCATGCATGATTGTTCTACTTAGACATAGCAAACTTCAGAGATTTAAATGAATGATCGGTGGATTACTGATACTGATAGCTTCAGTAAATATATGTTGGTCATTCTTCCACCTACATAGTTCTTTAATTTTTTTGGCTCAACAGAATGCTTATGGAATATGAAAATCATATCACCCATTTGATGGCCTGCATCTTGAAGTTATCGTGTTATTCAACTAGATGTGAAGTAAAGCTTTTCCACTCCCTGAGTCCTGCTTATAGCCCACTTTTTGAATTTCCCCACAGTTGGGGCATTAGGTAGAGAACAATGTAAGGAAGGGAAAGCAGCTGTATTTCTGCCTACTTGGTATACTTACCATCCAAGGAAGGAATAAAATTCAAAAGAACTTGCGGCTCCAGATACATTGCAAATGTGTCTCTCATGGCCACAATTACATCAATAATTCTCTGTTCAGATGCCATGACAAAAGATATCTGGGGACACATTTTGGAATGATCATTTTAGCAACATCGGAACATCCTAAACTCAGCTCTTTTGAATTTAAGACAGAAAATTCACATATTTATATTATATAACTTATTATACTACAGAGGCTTCATTATTCCTCTTTATGTTATTTTAGTTGTTCAGTTATAAGTTAAAATGACTGACACAAACTGAGTATTTCTGTCAGTACTGTGTGGCAAAGTGGCTATGGGGTCAGACCATTTGACTTGTAACTGCAGAGTTCTGATTTCGAATCCGTGTTGTGCTGTGATGCTGTTTAGTCTTTGGGATAGGCTATTTACACACATTCTCTCAATCCACTCAAGTGCTAGTGAGTGCCTGACCACATGCAAAGGAGGACCTTGTCAGCATGCCAGAACAAGTGCACCTATAAAATGACTGCATCTCTGTAAACTCCAAATGGAGAGAAAAGTAGGTTGGAAATGGCTGATTTAGTGGAATAAGCCCTAAATGAAAGCTCTAATTTAATTTAATTTTGGTTGAAAATGCCTTTTCTTTTTTCATGAAGGTAGATGTCTAAAGAGCATTTTTCAAGTGGTCCAAGCTACTGCAGCATGTTAAATTTTCAATTCATCATGCATGTGATTCATTGGGCAAGCACGTTGATTTTTTTGATTTGGGACAAAATAAAAAAAAAAACACTGTTGACCTGAAATGATTCTTTGATATCAAACTCCCAAAATATTATGTCTTTAGAAGTCAGAATCCTGCTTTCTGTCTATACTTTGAAGCAAATTGTTGCTTGAGATTTTCTCAAAAAGCCCTTTATTGCAAAGCCTTGCACCACGGCAGTCTCAAAATCTTAATAACTATTCTGTCAATAGCCATGACATTTCACATGCTGACTCAAAAGGAATCAATGGGGGTTACACACTATCTATTTTTTCACTGTAAGTATATTTTAGTAATTGTTATATGCATTTTTGTAAAAGAAAATTAGTTTTAGGTGACATTTAAAATTTTCACAGAATAGGATGCTTTTCAATTTTTATAAAAACTTAAAATATCAAACTGACAGGAAGTCAATAATCCAGCAACCCCATCTATGTCTAAACTAAGTATATTCAGTGGAAAATTGTGTAAATCATCATAAGTTTTGAAGATTGTAACGAATGTTTGTCATTTTCAAAATGGCGACTGATTCCATGGCAACCAATCTTAATTTTTCTACAAATTTTGCTTTTATCTCTATTCCTACACTGTATGTGCATTCTCTATGAAGTTGGTTACCTTTATGTTTAATATTTATGTAAAGTGTTTGGTTCTAGATGTAGACCAATCATTGTTTATTGTATTGTTGTAGTTGCATGCTTAAACTGTTGGATCTTTTTACCCTAGACATTGGCGGTGAGGGGTGGGGGAGAAAGGGAACAGCAAACATATTATATCCCCAGGACACTGACATCCATCATTAAACACTTGAGATGGATTGGGGCAGTTATGGGGTGCAATTGGCATGAGTCTGCGACTGGGCCCTGTTATCTTTCATAATCTGGTAAGTGGGAATGGAGTAACAGCACAGTGTTATATAATATCAATGAAGTGAAGCAGTCCCATGCTGATCCTTTTTTCCAGAGACACTCAAACGTGACCCAATCACATTTCCTGCATGACAATACACGACCCCACAGAATAGCCTGTTTTACCCAGCAGTGTCTGGTGCAAAATAACATCCCCATCATGCCGCACCGAGCCCATTCAACCAATCTGAACCTCATTGAGCACTGGGACATTCTGCAGAGAAGCCTCAAACACTCCAATCCAAGACCTTGAACAGCTACTGAACTGTGTGGCACTATTTTCCTTGAAAAGGAGCAAATCACAAACATACAAATCAACCACTTAATCCACTGCGATGCACCGCTATGATCCACACTAATTGAGGCCACATCAGATACTGACTTTCTTCGTATCCAAGATCAAGGTCACTGATGAAAAAATAAAGATTTCACAATAAATCCAACTGAAAAGTGATGGTCATTGCTTTTGTACAACAAAAATGCCTAAACACTTTTTTACATGATACAACTTTGATTCAACTTCCTTGTCTCTTCTTGTAAAAGATTTATTCGCATAAATTTTGCTGGTAGTAAAAATTGGATTTGGTGTGTTGTCTTTAAAGTTATGTTTATAGGTTGCTTTTTGAAATCTTCAGCACTATTATTAATGAGTTGCATTGTAATTGGTAGGTTATTCCAAACCTTCTTGAACTAGAGAAATAGGAATGTAGGTGACTATTTACATTTGACGGTAGTGATTTGAAGATTTGAGTTCCTGATGTTGTTCCTCTTATACTTTTCATTTAAAATTTATCTACTGGTTTTTTGTTTTATTTGACCATTAATTGCTTAAAGTACTGATAAAATTGTAACTTAGCGTCATGCTTTATGTTCCTCGAAGGGTATCCATTGTAATTTTGTCAAGTTAAATTTGGTATTGCCTGTTGTAAAATTATAGTTATTCGCTAAAAAAGATCTGACTGCATTTCTCTGCACTTTCTCTATCCCATCTATTTGGTTTGGTTTGTGGATCACAAATGCATTTGGTTTGGAAAATGGATCACAAACACAACCACCATACTCCAACATTTGTCTTTTACAAGTTGAGGGCAGCTATTCATGCTTCTCTAAGAAAAGCCAGGAGACAATTTCCTTTTTCACACATGGTTTTATGTTGATCCTTCCATTTAGTTTATTGTCGTGGTGACACCAATGTATTTGGCATTCAAGTTTCTTCTGTCTAGTTATGGAGATGGTATTTTGCCTCTGTAGGTTTCTTTTTATCAGTTATTCTGATTAGGGCATTTATCTGAGTAAAACTCCATTTTCCACTACTTTTCCCATTTTGCAGCATGTCAAGGTCTTTCAAAGGATCTTACAGTACTTAACTTTATCATCTCACTATATAGCAGGCTTTCATCTACAAAAAGTCTCACTGTGGCTGATCAATTAAATTAGGCATTGTACCGTAACCTTAACGCTGTGAGTTAGCAGGCACTGCCTTCATGCCTTCAAAATTTTGATTTTGCAAAAGCACTCTTTGCCTGCCCTCTTATATGTCTAATGACAGGCCTGTATGAGTGTGTGTATATATATATATATATTTTTTTTTATTATGTGTGTGTGATGTATCCTTGAATGATTATTCGTAGAATCTAGAACAAGATCAAATCACCGCACAGCAACACTATTATCAGTTGTGTCTAGGCGACTGAATAATTTTTTTTTGGTTATTCATTTATCTATTTATCTTTATCCCATTAATTCATCTATCCATTCATTTATGAGTAAAGCTGTTTGTGTATGCATTGGGGGAGAGGAGTGCTGGTGTGCTGGAAAGGGGTGTGTGTGTAGGCCTTCAATGTGATGAATTTCCCGAAAGGGATGAATAAAGTGTATTGATTGATGTATGTGTTTGGGTGGTTTGACATTCAATATCACTGTAAACCAACTCCAACACTGATTTCCATTGTATCTATTGTTTATTATTATTCCTTGAAAGTTTAGGACTCCAAAATACGGCTGAGCTGCGGTTATATCAACATGTAGAAAGACGCGGCTTGATCACGACCTGATCATCAGATGTATCTATTGTACAAAATGGCAATATGCTCAATAGGCCTTACAGGTATTATTTGTATTATCATCATCGTCATCATCAGAGACTAAATCTAGATTGTGCTCTCAAGCATCAAGATCAATCTATATCTATCTAGATTCTCGATATTTTATTTATTCTGATGGATCTTCAAATCGATTTTAGTTTCGATAACAGGGCCTGTTTATAATTAATGAATCTAGAGATATTGGGAAGCTTTCCATTTAGTCCTCGCGGTAAGGGAGTCACCTGACTCCTTAACCTTTAACTCCCCAACCCTAACCTTAATTCACTAATCCCTAAACCCTAACCCTATGTATATTCCTTACCCTAAACCTAACCCTAACTCCCTAGTCCTAATCCTTATAGCTATGAGAATGCTACCAAAAACTTACAAATTGAATAAATAAACATATGAACAAATATTTTGTGTCAAAATAGTAATATTAGATCTATATCAAGATAAGCTAGTTCGATGGTCTAGTGGTAGAACATCTGCCTCATACCCGGGAGGTTGCGGATTCGAACCCCAGCCAAGTCATACCAAGACTTTAAAAGTGACAATTTAGTAACTGTCTAGCTTAACACTCAGCATTATGAGAACAGTTCTAAGACTGGTCAGCCCAGTCTCAGTATACTATGACTGGGTGAGTCGTTTGAGTTGTGCTATACTTTATGACTCATGTGAAGCAACACATAAAACATGTAAAAAAAAGCACCGTCGCTGATATAACCTACAATGTTGAAAAGTGACGTTAAACTGTAGACAGGAAAATAGGGTGATCTTACAGTGGTTTGTTTCGGTGTTTCGACTATAATGGGCTATATAATAATAAAGCAAGGGAGATCACTCTGTGACACTAATCTTCCCACCAAAAATTGACACAATTGCAGTCGACTTTTGTTCTTCTCGTCTAATTATGTATTTTGTTTATTTACTCTTTGTATTTTTGTGTTTCCTCAATTATGGCTAGTCTTCCTAAAACCTGAACAGGTTATGGGCCCAGGTACAGTAGATTTTTATTCGATGGAGATGAAAATTCATACGAACAATGGAAGGTGAAATTCCTAGACTACATGCGACTGCAGAAATTGACGGACATTATCCTGGGCAGGTGATGAAGAAAACTTTGACCAAGAGGAGAACGAGGAAGCTTATGCTGAGCTCATACAATTCCTCAATGACAAAAGTTTGTCTCTAGTAATGCGAGATGCGGTCGATGATGGGAGAAAAGCTCTGAAAATATTACGTGAACATTATGCTGCTTCAAGCACATCAATAATTATAAGCCTTTACACTAAGCTCACTTCACTTGTGAAAAGGAATAAAGAAAGTGTTACAGATTACGTCATAAGGGCGGAGACTGCGATGGCTGCACTTAAGCAAGCTGGTGAAACAGTACCAGATAGTCTCTTGATTGCTATCATCCTCAAGGGTTTACCAGATAGCTTCCAATCTTATGTAGCAGTTATAACACAGAGTGAAAAGAAACAAAATATTTCCGAATTCAAAATAGCTTTGAGGAGATTTGAAGAAACAGAACGATCCAGAACCCAGAGCAGTGATTCATTTTTAAAAAGTGCACGCTATACATATAGATAGGGTGCCAGCAAGAACAAAACTGACAATGATGGGCTGAACCAAACAACTTGTTTCAGATGTGGACAACTTGGACATTTCCAAAGAAACTGTAGACAAAAGAAATTGTGGTGTAAGTTATGCAAGGAGAACAATCACACTGATAATTCATGTAGATTTCAGAAGAAGAGAACGACCGATAAAGTCAATGAAGTTACAGACACAACTGAACATTCTTTTGCTGTTGAAGTAAGCACTGATAAATATGTCGGATTCAAGGCAATTTACTGGTTGACTGTGGAGCTACTGCTCATATTCTGAATGATGAGTCAAAATCCCATTCATTCGATAAGATATTCGGACCAGAAAAACATTCAATAGAATTAGCAAATGCAGATAGAGTGAATGTTGCTGTGAAAAGAGGGTGTGCAAATATTAAGCTGAAAGATTCCGATGGAAATTCTGTTGATGTTATTTTGAAAAATGCTTTACTTGTACCTACATTTCCTCAAAATATATTTTCTGTTCAGGCTGCTACTGATGAGGGAGCAAGTGTTTCATTCCAGTCCACCTTATCAGAACTCAGAACAAAGGATGGTTCTCTCAGATTTCCAATAGAAAAACATGGAAAATTGTATTTTCTGAATACAAACATGTCAGTCAATAAAGCTGATATTGTGAATTACTCCCAAGATCTGATGAGCTGGCATGAAACACTTGGCCACTGCAATTTTGATGACATTTTGAAACTTGAAAATGTTGTTGATAGCATGAAGATTGCAGGAAAAACAAAGACGAATGAATATGTGACCTGTGTGAAAGGAAAGATGACGAATGAGGTTAGCAGAACTCTACGTGAGCGTGCAACTTCTCCCCTAGAATTAATTCACACTGATCTTGTGGGTCCAATCAACATTGTATCACATGAAGGTTTCAAATATGCTATCAATTTCACTGATGATTTTTCTAATGCAATGTTTGTGTATTTTATGAAGAACAAAAATGAAACTCTAGTTGCAACTGAAAAATTTCTTGCTGATTCTGCTCCATATGGGAAGGTAAAAGCAATAAGGTCTGACAATGGGTCCGAGTTTACCTCAGGAGACTTCAAGACACTCTTGCGGAAAAATCACATTAAGCATGAGATGTCTGCTCCTTACTCTCCGCATCAAAATGGGACAGCAGAGAGACAATGGCGCACACTCTTTGAAATGGGCAGATGCATGCTCATTGAAAAGAATCTTCCAAAGGAGTTGTGGCCATATGCAGTTCATACTGCTGTTTACATTCGTAACAGATGCTTCAATGCTAGAGTTAAACAAACACCTTATCAGGCATTAACAGGTCGCATACCAAACATTTCCAACATGCGAATTTTTGGTTGTGATTGTTATGCATATTCTCAGCAAAAGCAGAAA
>JAOWAY010143624.1:0-10636 GCA_028565895.1 Goniobranchus geometricus
CTCTCTCTGTCTCTCTCTCTCTCTCATTTAAAAAGTGTTCCAGTAAATTAGCCTTACTTACTCATCAAAAACAATTATAATAGATTTGAGACAGTGATTTAGATTAGCACAATGACCTTTCTGCCAGAGAAATGATCAGATGGGGGAAAATTAAGGCTTAAAAGCAACAAATACACAAAGGGAGGTAACATTTGGACACATCAGCCGACCAATGGCTTGGTAAACTTACCCCTGACCACCACTGTGCACTTTCCAAAGTGGCAACAGTATTAAATCTTGTCATTACATGATTTATTCAAACATACTGCATATATTTTATTATATTTCATATATATACATTGTATTACATTTTTTGAAATGATTGCTCAGAGCTTGGCCCTCCTGATGGTTCAGGCTTTGGACATTTAGATGCAGCAAGTCTTGAGAGAAAACGCAAACGTAGAAGTCGCTGGAACACAGATAATGATGAGAAGACTGTCATTCCAGGCATGCCCACAGTTATCCCATCAAACCTCTCTGAATCACAGCAACGACAATATGTGGGTATGTAGACTGTTTCTTGTCAAGAAATAAAATATAATCAAGTACCTGTATAGATATGACGATGTAGAAATATGTATCATGTTGAATTTCATGCTGTGTTTGCCAATAGTTATATGAATACGATTTATACATGTTTCTCTTATTGCTTTGAACCCATGTGGCTTACATTCTATGTTTCTCATGCTATGTGTATTTTTTCTCAAAGAAATTAGAATCATGCCCTAAGCTGCTTATATGTATTGGATCCTTTATTATGTAACAGATTAATAGTTTAGACTGATGAACAGGAATAACATGTTTGCAGTTTAGATGAGGATATTCCCTTACTTTTAAAGCAGAACACTTGCCATTTGTTCTCTGTGGGGTTTTATTCTTCACTAAATTCTTTGTGGTGTATGTTGATTTTACTCACAGTAGAATCTGAAATGAAAGACCTTATTTGCATGATTGACTTTCAATGCCTCTTTTATGATGATTTCCTTTTATTTCAATTTAATGCCTGTTTATCCTTATGTTGATGGCAAGCTGCGCATTGTTAATCTGCAATGTCTTTTATATTATAATCTTTCTGCACTTGTTAACCACTTTTATTGCAGTTCATCTTCAAATTGAGGAAATTAGCCGTAAGCTGAGAACCGGTGAACTGGGCATCCCTTCTAATCCAGAACAAAGGTTTGCCGGTGCCTGCAGGCCCATATTGACCATGACATTGATTTGATCTTAACTGCTGCCTTATTTATACATAGCACAGCGTCAGCAAGTCAACAATCCTAATTGTCTCTGGTGTAAATGGAAGCGTATTGGTATCATTATGTTTAATCAATTCTTGATGCACATTTGACCAGAGATGGGCAAATGCTCTTTTCAAATGTTTAGGCTGTACCTTTGTAAGCTCTGTACCCAGTGGCTAATACAGTTAAATCTGGGTAGATTGTCACTCATCATAACAAAAACAGTGGTCTTTCCACCTTCAACATGATTGTCCAAATTAATCCAACACAATTTTAAGATATAGGTTTACTATACTGGGTATGGAGATAAAGGTAATTGGTGTAATGGCCCTTTATGGATCTTTTTTATTTGTGTGATTGATTGAATGATTCACTGGCAGGATTTATCAGATGAACAGCATTGATTGCACCAAGTAATACTTGTGACCTGTCCAAGAGAACAACGTATGTATTAGTTCAAAACAATGCAATTTTTGCTTTACTGCTGGCTTAGAAGTGGCCAGCTTTTTATTGAAAATTTAGAAGGGGTTGTGAAGGTTGCTAGAAAAAAAAAGAAGAGGTTAGGGGTCCTTCAAGGGAATTATTTTTAGCCTGTAAATGACAAATAAAGTAAATTTCCACTTGAAATTTTCGTAAATTGAAGATGTAGCTGAAAATTGCAAAGAGGTGAAAAATTTTGTTTGCTTTGTGAGGATCCCTTTTTCTTCACACAAGTAAGTGTTTTCCTTTTAAAACTTACCAACACCAATATTTTAGACATACAATTTTTATTTTTGTGAGCATATGATTTCATTGACATATCTAACAATAATCATGAATACTTTATAAGAGCTTAAAGTGTGAGAATTATTCTGGTGTGATTTTCACACTACCAGATTCACCGTTTTGACTACAAATTATGTTTTAAAGCTTTTTTTTTTTTCATTTGATAATTGAGTTTATGCAGTATGAATGTCTCAGAAATGACCATTTTCTTTATCTACAGCTAATCATAATCCAAACATTTTTCTAAAAGCCTTCTGTTCTAATATGTAATTTGGCCAAAATTTCATATCATTGCCGTCCAATTGAACGCAATGTATGCTAACCCTTCCTTTACAACAGGTTAGGTCTTGGGTATAGAGGGAGACTCCAGGAGCCTTGAATCAAAACTTGATTTAAGCATGACTTTTCCTGTCCACAGGACAATAATGATATTCTGTGTAATTTTCATTCATCCGCTCACTCCCCAGAGAATGAGACATTCATAATTTTACTAGCTTTGTTTTAGTTTTATTTGTCTCTCCTCATTTTGAGTTGTTTTTTTGTGGTATCGAAAGACGTGTCCTTTTTTGTTGTTGTTGTTGTAGAGCTATTCATTGTGAGATGACCAGTGCCAGTCATTTTGTCAAATACAGGGGTGCCACTTTTTTCCATTACTGCGGATTACTGTTAGTTTGTATCCATCCAGTCACTTTCACTTTCACTTCTTATTCTTCTTTTCATATAAGTAGTGTCTGTTGCTCTTGGTCCCAATACATTAGAAGTTAGTGAAAAGAACAGCAATAAGTGTCCTCAATGAACAAGGTGGCAACTGCTCCAGGGAAAGATGAATGGAATTGGGCATCAATGATTAATGACTTTTAAAGAGGGTCAGATAATAAACAATAAACCTTTAGTCAGCCTTTGGAAGTGGTATTATACTGAAAAGAGGAAAGTGATTGCCTTGGATTAAATAGCAGTGCCTTACATCAAAGCAATGTAAAGAGAGTCCACTTTGAAATATTCAGCACCCCATTGAGCTAATTTTCATTTATCGTGAAGTTGAGGTTACTTATGACTAATGTTCATCCTTCTATTCAGGTTTTGGGAGATTCAGATACCATTCACAAAAAGATCACAGTGTCATTCAAAATCCAGCTAGATCTAAGTATTTTGTGGATTTATAGGCTAGTCTGTAATAGATGCTTTCGGGTAAACTGTCTTTGTTTCCTCATGTCTTTTTTGTGGAATTCGTTTGATTCGGATCTAATATTTTAAAAACCTGGATTACTTTTAAATGTACATTGATGCGATGTAGATTATTTCCAATTTAATCACATTGTAATTGTATCAGGGGTTTGAAATGTGAGACGGTTGTGCTGTGCTAAGTTTCCTCCTTTTTTCTAATTAGACTGGTGGCACCCCAGATAATAAAAGTTCAGAGGGACCTAGAAATTGAATAGGTTACTGAAATGTATTAAGATGTATTATTGTCTGGTTGTTTTTATTTACAATGTTTTCTGTCCCTTTTATATTGTCCTGTGATTAAAGTCTTTGTGTCAGTTATCTATCTGTAGTACGCAAGATATTATTCCTTGGCACTTAATGGATTGTCACAATAATTGCCATTTTTATTTTTAATTTCTTTGAATCAGATCCCCGTCTCCTGAACCCATTTACAACAATGAAGGCAAGCGGCTGAACACCCGAGAATATAGAACTCGCAAAAAGCTTGAAGAAGAAAGGCACAAATTTATACAGGAAGCCTTAAAGTTGAATCCTGAATTTAAGCCCCCTAGTGATTATAAGTAAGCTCTCCTCTCGCTGAGAAAAGTTTGAAAGATTTTTGTAGCAATGATGAATGGCTGTGTTTCTAGTTTGTAGATTATTTAATTGTCCTCAAATAATTTTGTGGATAGTCTTCTATCATTTTAAATTTAACCTCCAAAAAATATTTAGAGGCTAATGTTATGGAGGAGCAGATCTAATGCTTTATGTTTTGGAAAGCCTTCCCATGATTGCCAGATATTTTCCTGATTACCTGCACCTACTATAATAACTGCATTTGGATAACAACTTGATATTTGTAAGAAAATACCTTGATGAATTGAATTGATTTAACAAATACATGTGACAGGAAAAGTTTTTGGAACCATACTTCAGACGTGCAATATTCAAATCCTTAAACTTAAAGCAAGCATCACACTGAATGGAAACAATCAATGATACTGCTGGGCAAAACAAGTACTCTCCTGCTAATCAGCTACAACAGTGTACTGTATTGTGAAATCAAAGGGGCCTGTGCCTATCACCTCCGCATCTTGGGCTTGAATTTGACATGGGATGGGCAGGCATAGTTACGATTGTGTTAAGTTGGCATACAATTAGCATATTTGCTCTTTGTGCGCAGGTGTATGTGATGTATTTATTTTGTTTATGAGAGAGAGGGAGAGTGAGAGAGAGAGACATAGGTGGATAGGTGGATGTATTCAGGGGGAGAGAGAGAGGCATGGATGGATGAATTCGAGGGTCGGGGCTAGAGAGAGAGAGTGGATGGATTGATTCTCAAGAAGGGGTCCCAGTCCCTGAATAATTGTAAAGGAATGTGACTCACTATCCGAATCTGATAGAATCATGCTGTGTAGTATAGTAGACATTCGTTCTAAGCTTAGCTTTCTCTTCGTGTGTGTTAAGTTGACCAAAAAGATGCATCTTTAATAATAGGCTCCTCACTACATTTTCTATGTATACCATGTCCTTTAAATGGATATAATATGGTAACCTTATTAGTTTTAATTGAGCATAAGACACAGGCTTGGACGTGAGGCCATTTGAGTCATCTCATTCAGATTAATGGTAGGGCCACACTGGGAGCAAGCTGGGCGATATTAGGAGAAACGAAGCAATTTTATCATATGGCCTTGTCGAGGGGGAAGCAAAGCTGGCGAATGAAACGAGATCCATGTGGTTAGGAGTTTTAAACTGTTTGCAGCAAGCTGTTATTTGATTTGACAATGAATAGGCAAAGACTGGCATTGCTGCTGCTTCTTGGTGAGGAAATCCTTAAGAAGAAAGAAAGAAAGGGGTGGGTGCATCCGATCAATGGATTGTGTCCAGACTGTGGAGAATTCCAATATTTGACTATGGATTTGCTTGATGAGGGAAGCAGATTTTTTGTTTACTTTTGAATGAGCCGAGGAACATGTAGTTGTAACTTTTAAAGTGAATTTAGGGCATCAGTGCCCACCTACCTAGGACAAATGCACTAACAGTTGTTGTTTTTTGTTGTTTGTTTTTTTTTTGTTAATGTTGTTGCATTCCAAGTACATTGCAAGGGATCATTTAAATGTATGTCATTGCCACTACTTTAACCTGCCAGTTGAGGATTCTCGGAGAAGCGAGTGAATGAAAATGGTTCGACCTTTTGTGCTGCTTGGCAGTGCTGCTGATCGCTTCTTTTTGCAGATGGTGCGGCCAGTCACCTCTTTATCTTTGTGTTTGTCTTTTGCCTTGCTCCCAGTGTGCCCTTTTCATTTTGCCGTAGAAACGAGTATTAAGTTCTGAATCGAAGGCATTTATTGACTTAATTAAGGGTTTGTTTTTTTGTTTGTTTTTTTTTGGGGGGGGGTTTCTGATCAGAATTTTAAAAAAAATTTTAGGTCATTCTGAAGGCTTTATGTCTTCTGTGGACATTATATCTCATCAGTAGGGTTCGGTTTTTTCTTCAAATCTTACATATGAAGGTCAAGCCAGCTCTTTCTTGTATGCATGAGATGGAGTTGACATTTTGATTAACAGGATTTTGCTTATTTAATATGCTCTATGAAATGTTTAAGGAACTTCATCAAACTTTTTTTCTTCTGCTTTGATATGACAGACCACCTGTTGTGCGCGTGAATGACAAGGTCATGATTCCACAGGAAGAGCATCCAGACATCAACTTTGTTGGACTCCTCATTGGTCCCAGAGGGAATACTCTAAAGACTATGGAAAAAGATGTATGTCATTATATTTTTTGCATTTTATCGTTTTCACCTACATTGCCATCTGTATTGTACAGGCTCTAACATCTGAAACCTGTAACCATCAGTGCGAGTCAATTTCTTTTCATTCTCATTTTGTCTTGTCATTTGTACAGACTGGAGCCAAGATCATCATACGAGGAAAAGGCTCTGTCAAAGACGGTAAGATTGGCCGCAAAGATGGACAACCTCTTCCAGGGGAAGATGAGCCATTGCATGCCTATGTCACAGCCAACAATCCTGAAAATGTAAAGAAGGCAGTAGAAAAGGTAGGTCACTGTGGCTCAGTAACTTGACATAATAATAGCTTTGGGCAGGCGATATTTAGAAAGAAGCTTAAATTAATCAATCTCACTGTCCCTGGCAATAAACAGCTTTCCCATTGATTTTTTTTAAAATGCAAAATAACAGCAAGGCATCCATTCAAGCAAATGAATCTTTAGTGTTAAAGATTAGATCGAGGACTTAGAGCCTAGTGGTTTTGAGGGATTTTTTTTTAAAAAAAGGATCAAGATCGCATATATAAAGCGCTTTCTACCATTCTTCGAAGTCTCAAAGCAGTTTACAATACTTTATTCCCGAGTAGTCATACCCCCTGGGGAATAGGGGCTGAAAAGTTGATTTTTTACGAGAAGATACATTTTTGGAATTTTATTTGTTCCTCAAGAACATTTTTCTTGAAGATTCAGGTAAATTTGAGAGGATTGAGAGCAAATTAAATTTTTTACAAATTTTTTAGATATGGGTGGTCCCTTGATTTTACATCAATATTGGACAAAAATAAGACAGCCTCTTGAAAAGCATCTTTCATAATGCCATTTGGGTGTTTGGTGTGTGGTACCCTTTTTCTACTTTTACACTGTGCCTCCATAAGCACCACAGTTGGAGACCATTTGATGTTTTTAAAAGCATGGGGGAGAGGGAGTGCTGAAGATTTTCGATCAAAAATCCATTTTTCTATGTTTATGTATACATCGAGAACAATGACTTCTCTTGAAGATCCAGGTAAATTTGAGTGGATTGAGTGCATAATTTCATTTTTTACAATTAAAAAAACAAATATGGGTGGTCCTTTGATTTGTAAAGCAAATTTGGAGAAAAGCACAACTTTGTCTGTCAAAGAGCAACTGAACATGATTTCATACTGTCAGTAGCCATGGTGTTAAGTGTCATTTTTCCTGCTCTTACACTCTGCCTCCATAAGCAGCAAAGTTGGAGATCATTTGCTGTTTATCTTCAAGCACAAAGGATAGGGAGAAGACTTCACAAAATCCTAAGTAGCATTTCCATCAAAATGTGTTGTCCCAATGCAGCCTTTTCTGGAAAGCTTGCTACTACTGAGTTCAATGATGGTCCTGCAGGTCTAGCTTCTGTAAAAAGAATCAGTCAGCACTGGCACTGGAAGAGGTGATGGTAGGTTGAGCACAAAAAGGGAGCATAGACGACCCTTCAAAAATGAACTCCAGGCTTCCTTTAAAGCATATAACAAAAATGAAAAAAGAGAAGCTCTGGCTGAGGCAAAACAATACAAGAAGGCAAAGAGGGTAGAGGTCTGGCCTGTGACCTGGCAATTTTTTGAAGTCTCTTGCTAAGTTTTTGTGGTGTTTCCGAAAGTTTTTCATGTTTCGTCTTTAATGGCGTTTTCTCAAAATGTTTTTTTTAAACTTTATTGAGGATTTACGTTTTTGTATTGTTTTGGAGTTGTCCTCTTGAAATATGCTGGGAATGTTGCTTGGATCAAAACGTAAAAATGATCAGAACTTTTTGATATGTGTTATATTTTTGTGAAAAAAAGATTTTTTTTGGAAAGTTTTTAGGCACTTTTTGATACAATTTAATGCACTCTTTTTCAAATATTTATATTAATGAAATTCTTAGTTAAATAACCAAATCCCTCTGATTATTTTAAGATATTATATCAAAAAGGATGTGTGCAAAGTTTGCTTTCTCTAAGAAATCATCTGTCTCAGAGGCCGCATTTTTTGTCACCTGTGACCTGGCTTCGTACAGACCTGCCAACGTAATGCAATTTTGCGTTAAATTAACGCGAAAATGCTTTTTTCTTGCGCACCCACGAATTGGCTCTATTTGCCTCATTTTTAACTCTATTCGGTATTTCAAATTTCTTTTCGCTGCCTTCAACACTTTTCGATATTTCTTCAGTTTCGTCTCGCTGGTAGTCCTATTTACGTATTATTTTAGCGTGGCTACAGGAAAATCGATACCTGTATTGTCTCTTTAGCTCTATATGAGAATATAGAATGTAATAAGATCGTATTGAGTGATTTCTTGATAACCTATTGGAGCGTTTACTTTGATTCTGTGACCACCTTTTGATTTCTCACTGGCTGCTGTTCTTTTCTTAACACAGTTTAGTGCTTTTGGGCAAAATCAAGATCTCTTTATTATGATTATGACATATCTGGATCTATCTATGCCTAGATCTAGAGTCATGTCACAACAGACCGGAATACAAGGGGCAAAAACATCATCATCTAGATATCTAGATCTAGGCCTAGCTCTAGTGTGGGTGGCTGTGTTGGCTCTTCTAATAAACTGAAGGAATTCTTGGTTGGGAATATGGTTCAAAGTTTTGACGGCACTGGCGAATAACAATTTTCGGCATAACCTTGCCGGGTGATTGGCGAGAGAGAGTAATGAAATAGGAGCTTACTAGGCTTAGATATTGTATAAGATAATGGGAATCGTTGGTACATTTATAGTATAGGGAAAAGTCTACTAGTACTAATTTGAAAAAAAAAAAACATTACACATACACACCTTATTATTATGTTGTATAATTATAATATTGTGTGTTACTGTGTTGTGGAGGCCTAACGGTACTAGTAACAGTAATAAGAGGACAGTATGAATAGGGAAAATGAGGGAGAAATAAGTTGTGAGAAAGATGGAGATACAAGGAGGGAGAAAGAGGGACACATACATAAGGAGAAAGAGGGAGACATGAGCAGGGAGACAGAGGGATACATGGACAGGGAGAAAGAGGGACACATAGATAGGGAGATAAAAGCAGGGAGAAAGAGGGAGACATAGGAAGGGAGACAAAAGCAGGGAGAAACAGGGAGACATAAGCAGGGAGAAAGAGGGAGACATAAGCAGGGAGAAAGAGGGGGGCATAAGCATGGAGAAAAAGGGAGACATAAGCAGGGAGAAAGAGGGGGACATAAGCTAGGAGAAACAGGGAGATCTAGGCAGCGAGAAAGTTTGTTTTGTTGTCTTTTAGCCATGTTATTATGACAATAGCTGGTCGTATAAGTCTTTTTAAGAATATTTTCGCGCCATGCGAAAAAAATCACACTTTGAATTGTCAAAACACACCATTTTACTTTAAAAATCACACTTTGGGTGATTTTACGGTTGGCAGGTCTGTTCATATGCGGAGACCACTGTACTCATCATCATCATCAAGTACCAGGTCTGAGGCAGACATTGGCGACCCTGACAAGCCATTCACTTCTCTGTTCAGAAAATCTCAAGAAGTTCATGCTATTGTTTTTCTGCTTTTTATTTGTCATCCAGTGATTCAAACTATCTAAATCTTTTCCTCTCAATTCTTCCAGTCAGGGCTAGATGTTCAAGTTCCTTATGTCGACTTATATGACCTAAAAACTTCAGTTGTCTTTGATTGTTTTTAGCAATGATCTTTCTACTCCTGCGTAGTCAAGTATTGCATTGTTTGTTTTCTTTTCTTTCCATGAGATTCTTAGCATTCTCCTCAGAATCCACATTTCCACTGCTTCCAACTTTTTCCTACTGTCTGTGGAAATATTCCAGCATTCACACCCATGTAACAGTACTGACCAGACATACATAAGCTTTTAATACCCTTACTTTGGTCTCCATTGAGATATTCATATTTCTCATGTACTAGGAATGCTAAATGACTTATACTTACACAACAACATCTTCTCCTTTATTATGAATATATAGATTAAGGAGATCATCAAACAAGGTATTGAGGTACCAGAAGCACAGAATGATTTACGTAGACAGCAGCTGCGTGAACTTGCTTTGCTTAATGGAACTCTCCGTGAAAATGATGGCTTAGCGTAAGTTCTGAAAATCTTTTAAATTACTTTGCTTTTTTTAAAAGTTAAATTCTTCTAAGAATAGGGTCCATGGTTCTTTTTGCGATTACCAAATTATTTAGTTATTCAAATTATTATTTTGATTATCTGGTAGGAACATTAGTCTCAAATAATGAAGCAGACCATTTCCTTTTTCATACTTGTGAAAAAATAAATGATCACAGTTTTGCCTGAAAGTAATTTCTTGTGAATGTTTTGGAACACAAATCACAACTATAATTCATTTATTTTTGCTGATTATTTAATGCTAGAAAAGAAATAGTGTCATTTCAATTAGAACTTAATCATCTTTTTGTATAACTATATTCCCCTATATTTGGTAATTTGATGATTTTATTTTCAGTTATGTGTCAACTTTTTTTTTCTTTTTTTTAAAGATTTGTAAATCTTGATGAATTCTTTAATTGACTTTTTACTGAGACATTATTAATTATTCTTTGAATGAAATTAATATTTTACTTGGGGCTTTTTTTTTTTTTTTTTTTTAAAT
>JAOWAY010143735.1:0-10634 GCA_028565895.1 Goniobranchus geometricus
ATTTCTCATGAAAGAGTCCATTCTATTGAAACTGTCTTTAGCAACTGCAAATAATTCACACAATGAGTATACAGCGTCTTTAACGAGGTGAGTGGAGTTTTGAATAACTCATTGTCACCGCCCCTAACATCCATTCCAACCACTGACCCAAAACTCATGGCTGACTTCACAATATTGCGCATTCAAATAGGCTAATTCAGGTGACGGACTGGTTGGAACCGGCCAGTCCATCGAAGACATTGGCATCATCTCTCATCATCTCTAGTGGCATGTGTCGCTTGTTGTCACGTTGCCGGCCATCCATCTCCAAACTGATCTATCGTCAGCACATCGTGTATAGTCTGTGTTGTTGTCGATATTTGATGTGTTTTGTCGTAATGTTGTAAGAAAAGCAGCGATTGCAAAATGGCAAGTGATTACTTCATTTCCCAGATTTATTATATTATCCACCTATGACATCTTCGCAGAGGCTAGTTGCTTAGTTCATCCCAGTGCTTCCTGACACCCAAACGTCATTCATTGCAAGGGCTCGTTAACTAAGTCTAGTTGTTGGCACAGAACCATCTTGATTTATCAGTCTCAGGGCATTTTCCTTTTTTTCTTTGTCGTTTAATAATAACAAGCTATCTTATTAATTTGTTATCTTACACATTGTGGCCAACATCCGAAAAAAATATATCCTTAAAATTTCTTTGAAATTAAAAACAAAAGCTTTTTGCCCCCGTTTGGAGGGGTCGTTCTCGCGTTCAGTAATTAACTGTGTAGAATATCGTCCGATTTCTTGTGCCCTAATAACAGAGGTCTCATGTCTCAGTTAGCATTTCACCTCTTGTGCCATGTAGTAGTAGTAGTAGTAGTAGTAGTAGTAGTAGTAGTAGTAGTAGTAGTAGTAGTAGTAGTAGTAGTAGTAGTAGTTACTTTCGTATGCCTTTTTAATATTAACGAGACCTTTGTGTTATCTCATAAATATGCATAACAGAGCAATGTCTTGTTTTTTAATACACTTGTTTCCTTGAATCTACCTGCAGGTGAGCTCTTGGCGATGCATCGTGTACATGGGTAATAGATTAAACAACGTCGGCACAGAATATTAGCCTAAAGATAATTGCCTTCCAGATTTTCCAGACTGCGCCAAAATCTCTACTTAAAGGATTTCCTATCCTATCTTTTCGTAGAGGTGAGGACAGAAAGAGACTTCCATGAAGACGCGTGGATGATTTTGGCAATGAATTAAGCCGTATCCAAGGTACGGTACATTTGGGACCATGTTGCTAACATTCTCCCGAATGTGAATGTTTCATCATAAGATCAGCATTTTCACCAAGAAATAAGCAATTGTTTAAATTTGACATATACATGACTATAATATAGTGAACAAGTAGAACCGGTCAAAATGGTTTTGGGACGAGAAAAGTCGGTTGTAAGATTTCAGCGTGGATGCAGCCCTAGCCCAAACAGGAAGAACGCCAGTTTACCTGTGCCCAATCGCCAGAAATCTGACATCAAGAATCTCCATCGATACAAACCACGCCTTCATCGTCAACAAACAGAACTTCCGCCGGCCAGTCTCCTTGGCACAGCTCTTAAAACGATAGCCATCTCCTGTCAACAGGACGAGGAATTCTTCAGTCCAGACAGGAACTCGGCCCGTGAAGAACTCAAAGGTATAATTGATAGAAGCTATGTTTCTTTATCCCGTAACTCATTCGGAATCCAGTTTCTGCAACCAATTCATTTAATGGGATTCGCGCACTGGCAGTCATATCCCGAAAAGAGAGTTATCTCTTTTCTTCCCGTTCACATTTCAAAATTAGCCCTTCAACCAAGCGAGCCGGGATCGGTTTTTATAAAACTGCCTCGGCGATTCCACACTTCCATTGCAATAAACCCAAGTGATCTTCAAAGCCCACATTTTAGCGGACGGTATTTGTCGGGCCAGAGATTCTTTTCTGTCCTTATGAAATTAATGAGACGAATTTTAGCGTTAAAATCTGTGTCCGAGGACAGAGTTCATTCATCTGAAACGATCGGCGTCATCGAAATAGATTTGATGGACAATCCGGGATGGAGGGGAGAAGTAGTTTTCTGTTTGGTGATGGATAAATCAGACGTTCTCTTTTATTGTCGGAAGTCATTCTTCTCTCCTTCGAATTGTTTCTCAGATCTCCACATTGCCACAGCCAATGTCATGGGCTCTGGTGACTTTCATGACAATGACAGAACACCACGTTCTATTGCCTCAGAGCAGTCAAATTCTAAAGTTTCGGTGCGCACCAAATATACGGAGAACCATGACGATGATTCGACCTCACAAGCAAGCTTTCTTGCCAAACAAGAAAGCTCACCAAATGGGACTTTGAAGGAAGCATCCGACGTTACATCGACGTTCCCAGACGAATGGGAGTACGATATCACGTGGTACATTTGTCAGCCAAAAAGTGAAAATAATTTGGTCCGGTCCATCTCAATAACCGACGGGGGCGTTCGTTTGACCGCTTTGCTAATCGTTTTCAGACTTCTACAGCACGACTGGCGGCTTCTGCCATTTTCTTGCTATCAAGTGCAAGCTGCCATGCTGCATGCGACCGAGAAGGCCTTGGAAACGTCGCCCCGATGGCAAAGAAACACTTTAGAATCATGCGTGCGATTGTTGCTTCGTACCCTGCAGTACTTCGTTACCTATGGACATCTGCCTCATTTCAGCGTCGACAATTTGGACTTGTGGCTACATTTGAGCAAAAAGCAGCTAAATTTAGCCAAAAGCGCCTTTGAACGATTGATGCAGTGTGACACAGCTCTTCTTAGCCTTGCTCGACGCACTGGAAGATTCGGACCCGAATGTGATGAAACACCAACGTTCAGAGATTTAGTGAAATCAGATATTGCGTCAAAGCCAGGCCTATTGAAACCTATAGCTCATTAAGTTCTCTGGAGAGGAAGGCAGGAGCACGTGACTATGATAATATGGAGGGGGGGGTGATTAAAAGGGGAGAAACTACGAACCCTAACGAATTAATGTATTACGATTGATAACGACGATTTATCAGATGAAAATTATATCTCGTTCGTGAATTGAATTTCATACATGCATGAAGATCAGAAGTTAATCAGTTTTGACCGTCTATTGATACCTCTTTTAACCTGAATCATATTTGAATCTTACAAATTGAATTATTTCTGCACTTCTTCTTCTTCACATATACTTACTGACACAGTTGGACTGAGTATCACCGTCAGTGCACATGTTTGGTTTACACTACCTAGATTTTTACTCGATGTCTTAGAGAAGTAGATCATCTTTAAAGTTGTCCAAGTTAGTACACATTGTACATGTACTGTACTGCATTTGACAAAGTGCGACAAGTTGTTCCATAATCTTACACTTACAGTGTCTAGGAAAAATCAGCCTAAGTGCTCGTATACACGTATCACATAGAATCATGTTATCGAATTCCATTCCACTACATTAATCTACGTGTAATCTGCATAAGTGGTTGTGCTAACAAGAATGTTAAAAAAGAATCTTTAAGCAGAAACACCATCCCCGATACGTATACCGGTACAGACTAAAAAAAAAAAAAGAGATTTCATCAAGAGGCTTGACGAAGACAAACAATTGCCATAACGTACATGTACATTATGTATAGGGAACTTTGCCTCCCCCATGTCGGTCAGTCAACCGGCTTATGGAAGGTCACTGATGTCCAGGCAGAGCCTTATGGAAGGACACTGATGTCCAGGCAGAGCCTTATGGAATGACCCTCACGTCCAGGCAGAGCCTTATGGAAGGACACTGATGTCCACGCAGAGCCTTATGGAATGACACTCATGTCCAGGCAGAGCCTTGTGGAATGACGCCCATGTCCATGCAGAGCCTTATGGAAGGACATTGATGTCCCGTCAGAGCCTTATGGAATGACACTCATGTCCAGGCAGAGCCTTGTGGAATGACACCGATGTCCATGCAGAACCTTATGGAAGGAAACTGATGTCCAGGCAGAGCCTTATGGAATGACACTCATGTCCAGGCAGAGCCTTGTGGAATGACACTTAGCTCAGAGGCCATTTCTGTTAGTACTTAGCAATTATCCGTACCGTACCGTTAACTGGTTGTCAGACCTTGAGACCAATGTTAAAATAATACTTACATCGTTTTCGAAGTCATCCTTGTCATGATGCCGTCGATTAGATATTTGTTGCCCTCGAACTCATATCTTTTCATATGCATACACACGTATCAAAATAACTTACAGATGCATATACATGTACCGTAGTTCGATTTCAATTTCTTGATATTGAGGAGGTGATACCTGTCTTTCTCAAGATCACCAACTTCAGTTTTATGGACTGAGAATCCATGTAAATGTATCAAACTTTTATTACATGTATCACATGTATACACTCTTTCTTTTTATGTTAAACTAGCCGGAACGATCAGTCAAAGCAGGACTATTTCTTAAGAACACATATCTCATGCATAACTCCAAGTCTCAAAATGAAAGAAGACCATCTTCATACATGTGCAAGATGAGTTTGGGCTTCTTTTGTTGTACATGTTTCCCCCGAAAAGTAATTTGAATAACTGAAGGCATAAAATTGATTAGAGCAAAATATACATGGGTTTAGGAATATATCTATGATTTGTGTGATACAGTAGTGATCGGCTATGTCTCCGGTCTTCCGGAAGTAGCCAAAACGGACACGTAGACGAAACGGACACATGGGCAAAAAGCGATTTTCAGGAAGATAACCTCGTTTATGAAGGATGCATATTGGCTGCCTCACTAAGTGGTCTCTCTGCTCACATCAAACAATTCGCCGTTTACCGTGAAATTTGGCTTTCAAAGTGATTGTTCAACAGCATCTTTTCTTTTATTCTTTCCAAATCCCAACAAGAACACGGGAGGGACGTGATGACTGTGAAAGTGAAATGCTGAGTGGCTGGAAACGTTCATGTACATATCCTCACGTTTCAATAATCACATAATGCCGATCACTACTACTTGTACATGAAATGTCAGATCTCAAAATGAAACCCTCCCTTTTAACATATCGCTCTCGCAGCTTGCGCCAAATGTTTCTAAGCATCTCCCTGGTTACAGGGTTCACAGCTTCGTGAGTCTTTTCTTATAGGTGGTTTAACTCTCACGTCTAGCATATTAAATCTGTTTAGCCGCTTGCCTTTCTTAATACATGTAATTGTCTTGGTTCCCCTTTAAAAGCTATTCTCACTCGGTTGATACTCTCGACTGATAGAGGATTTCTTCCCAGCTCTGTTAAACCAGTAGGCCCTAAATGTAACATAGCCCGTCTCAGTTAAGTGCATGTATGCCATGTTCTGAGGGAGGACTTCTCCCAAAGTGCCTCCTACTCCTGCATCATCTTCTAATTATAACTGATTTACAATCATGGTTCTATGTGCATTCAAGTGCTTTTTCACACTCGGCTGCCATTTTAGACATTTTGTTTTGATCACTCTGGTCCTACCCGTCTTTGTTCATAAGCATCACCTCATAGACAGAACACCGTCATTCACTGATAACGTCACTACTAAATAATGATTGATCTAATGTGAATAAAACATGGAACAAAAAAATTGATACCTTACACACAAAATCTGATGTCAGTACATTAAGCTATTTTTTAGTTGTTTTTGGTTCTTTATCGGGAAAAAGATAAAAAACAAAAACATCCTGCATATCATACAGTCACTCAATTTCACCTCACGCACTAAGCAGGAAATCCCTGATAGTGGTGAACTCGAGAAAAGGAAACCATTCACCTTGGAAACATGAAATGCACTTGCTACCTGCGAAGTGGTGACAATATTCGAATAGTGATTCATATCCCAGCCTTGTTGGGAGACAATGTCTACACACTTCTTCCCCCTTCTCCTCATAATCCAAGTACAAAAAGGTCACCAGCTGTGCTAAGTACATGTAGTAAGCGGAAAAGTTGTCAACTGCAAGTTGTGGTATGACTCATTCCACTGAATCTGACAGATTAATCGTACTAGACAACAGTTCTATGAACCTCAATGGCCTTGAAGGAACTAAATTTCATGTTTTACATTGTATGTTACATAATTATTACATGTAAACAAAAGTTTGATTGTGTGGGCCCCATTAAAGCAAGATTGTAAGCGCATATATGTAAATAAAAGTCTGATTGTGTGGACCCCATTGAGCAAAATTGTATGCGCATATGTAAACAAAAGTCTGATTGTGAGGACCCATTGAGCAAATTATATGTGTGTATGTAAATAAAAGTCTGATTGTGTGGACCCCATTGAGCAAATTGTAATGCACATACATGTATGTAAATAGAAGTCTGATAGTGTGGACCCCATTGAGCAAATTGTGTTTGCATATATGTAAATAAAAGTCTGATTTTGTAGACCACATTGAGCAAATTGTATGCGCATATGTAAATAAAAGTCTGATTGTGTGGACCCCATTGAGCAAACATTGTATGCGAATATGTAAATAAAAATCTGATTGTGTGGACCCCATTGAGCAAATTGTATGTGTACATGTAATTAATTAATCTGATCATCAGTCTATAGATGTGCATTGACAGTCACTTCATGGAGAAATAAAAATGTTAGGTTTAGTTTAAAAATTCAAAAATTACATCTGTTTTGTTTTTATTGTCTTATCTTTTGTTTAAGAAGGGAAAGAAAGGAGGTCTGTTCTATTCTTTTGTTTGTGATGTTCCTCTTATCTGAGACTGAGATGAAAAGAGTTAGCGTGTGTACGAGGAAACATATGTTTGCCTTTCCAATATCATCATATTGTCAATGTATCATTATAAACAACTGTTTGGGACCAAACAAAATGTCCACCTTATCAAAAATATCCCCTTATGCAAAAGTAGGATTATGTAATTCATCATTCCTTTTATTCATCAACACAGCTGAAGTTTAACTTTTACAAAATTATTATTATTCCACACCATACAAATATTTATTCCCTATGACCCACCAGCTTTTGTATAATTATCTGTACTACATGTAGGCCTACACGTAACGTACATGTATTTTCTTAAAGACAGAATAAGCATTACACTTTTAGAAATAACTCAGGAATTATGGTTCAATAAAAGGAAGGAAATTTAGAAAATTTTCCAAGTTACACGCCTGTGGCTAAGTGGTGATCACATCTCGGCACGAGATCACTCTTTAAGCAAAATTCAATTTGAGTGAGCTTTGTTGGAATCAAAAGGGACTCCACCACGGAAATAATATAAGGATCTAAGATTGCAAGAAGAGCATGTTCTGGAATGACGAATATTAACTGAAACGTCGAGGAAAAGCGTAGTGATGGGACAATTGTGATGGAATGGAATTACACACATGTACATTGAATGGAAGTTTGTACATGTAGAACATATGGAGCTTTGTGTTGGGATGATTGTGTGGAAATAAAAAAAAAAGTACAATATAATCCACTTATATTGACAGCCACTTTATCAACATTTTCATATAGAATAATACAGCACAATTATGTTATGCAGCTTAATCCGAAATAAAGCAACCTCTGGGTGTATTTACATAAAAAAATAAAAGACCAGTTAAAAGAAAAAAGGCAACATGAACATGGTAAAATATATCAAAATATAACCATCAATACACACGACAAATGGAGCATGAAAATCAAGAGAAGCATACATTTTGGTATGCTCTCAGAAGAGTCCCAATTAAGACTGAATGAGGTTATAAGTGTGTCGAAAAAGATGTGTTTTAAGATTCTTTTTGAAGGTTTCCAGAGGTGATCAGCTTCTTAAATCAATTGGTAAATTATTCCAGACTACAGTGCCAAAATGAGATAAGCGTCTTTCACCGGCCTTGTTTTTGGAACTCTCAAAAGACTGGTGTCAAGAGAAGAGCGAAGACGTCTCTCTGTATAATATATGTTTTCCACAAGCAAAATTTTTCCTTCAATTCATGTACAAATGTAACTTCACATCGGAGTTTCCTTCTTATCAACTTTTTTTTCCAGCTACTCTGCCATATCAATACAGTGGAATCCGCAAGAAGTCAACACTCGCTTCAAGTCAACACCATAGAGCAGTACCGGTTTTTTTCCTTCTCTTAGTAACTTTGTTTCTGAAGAAGTCAAAGAGTATGGGACTATATTTGCTTAAAGTCAACACCCCGTGGCTGAAGAGAAGAGATTTCTTTTTTTTTAATTAAGCAGAGAAAGAAACAACACTAAATATAAGAAGTAGGTAGCATAGCTAGGCAGGCGAGAGAAAGAGAAATAGATCTCCAGTAATATTAATAGTAACTGTTGTGAATGACTGAAGCAAACGCAAATGAGGCTGGACAGAGACACATTGTATGTTGCCTCGTTAACCCTATACACGTGACATTTACTACATGTACTACTACTACTACTGCTACAACTATACTATTGTGTGCGCAGCGTGCTCTTTCTGCTTGTCATCGCTTTGCTTTGGGTGCATGTACTTTTAATCACCCTCAAGCTACACTATTACCAGTACATTGCTATTACTGTTGCCAGAATTGCTAGAGAAAGGGGACCCTTAATTGAAGTATGGAACAAGGGACAAAATTCAATCAATCACAATATCTCTTTTTGCCCCCTGAAAATGGATAAAGTCAACCTTGCTTAAAGTCAACTTAAACTTGCTTAAACTTGTTTCGATTCTCATTTGTACCTTCTGCCATTAGAATCTTAAAATCCCACAAACTGGTGTAGACTGAGTCAATGACTATAGCAGTAATACATGGGATGGCCGATAATGATATAAATTGTTGACATGTAAGGTGAATAGTTCTGTTTAAGAGAGAGAGAGAAAGAGAGAGAGAGAGAGAGAGGGTGTATGTGTGTATGTCGGGGGTGGGGGGTGCTTGACTGTTAAATTGCTGTGACATGCTGCACAGTTTCTACCGGCGGTCTTCCGACATAAAATAGACAGGGTGTGAGCAAGGTGGGTGTTGTAATTTATTTGGTGTGTGGGCGGTTATGCGTAAGGTCAGTGAGTTGTGTTGCTGGGCCGGTTGGGGATTGAGGTGTGTATGTGGGTGTGTGTGTGGTGTGTGTGCCTGTGTGGGGTTGGTCGTTGTGTGTCAATTGTTATGCCCCGCTGTTCCTATTATTATTGTTCTTATTACTCCTGTAATTGTCATTATCATTATCTTTACTATCATCATCAGCATTATCATCATCATCATCATTGCCATTGTTGTCGTCATAATCATAATCATCATCCTCATGCTGCTGAAGAAAATTTTCCGTATATCAACGGTGTTTTGGACAATAAAGATTGATTTGATTTGATTTGATCAATGGTAGAATTTGTCAAATTGAAGAGGCCATGAAGAGAACAGCCATGCTTTGAGATCAGATGACCCTACCAAAAGAAAGTCCAAAATCCATCTACGAAGCCTATTACTATTTGGAAATATGATGTTGAAAGGGAACATTTCTGCATGTTTGGATGATTGTCATAACTTTTCAAGGTAGTCCACACGGTTAATGCGGTCGGGAATTTCTGATAATGACCTCATCATCATCGATCATCAAGTACCAGGTCTGAGACAGACATTGCCAGCCATGACACACCATTCACTTCTCTGTTCAATCTCAGGATGTTCATGCTTTTGTTTTTCTGCTGTTTGTTTGGCATCCAGTGATTTAAGCTCTCCAAATATGTCACTCTATGCCTGCCCCTACTTATTGTCCCCTCAATGTTTCCAGTCAAGGCTAGATGTTCAAGTTCCTTATACTAATTGAAATCAAATGTTCCCAAACCGACAGATGTCGGACTCGAACGGAGGACATTAGCCTGTTGATAAAGTATCATGTCCCCGGTCCACAGTTGATCAATCGTTGATCAACCGACAACTATTGATGTGAGTATTGTCAAAGAAAGAGAAAATGATCGGCGAAGGCAATATCACCGGCAGATAAAAGACCACAGGCAAGGCAGACAGTCTGTCGTCTGATGATCCGGTCGTGATCAAGCCAGATCTTTCTATGTGCTGCTAAGATGGGTCCTGATATAACCTCAGCTTGGTTCTCGAGTCAGGTCGAAAGGGGACCGATACTCCTGCACGGTCGTATGACGAAGTACTAAACCTCTCCCATCCAAGAGGCAGACGGCCCAGAGGTGCCAGTTGTGTGACAGAAACTGCCATCCGGGTATCGGCTTGTGTTACCACACAAACAGATGGTGGTCTTCCGATAGGGCAGACAACCATCATATAATCTATGATCATCACTGACAGATGGAGGCCCGTAACATTTCTTATCAATCGGATTATTGCACTCTTGTTTGCAATTGTTTTTGTAATTTTACTTGTGGCGGGAAAAGGGTGCCGAGACATGAACTGAAGCTAATATAGCAAAAAAGAATAGAGACGGAAAGTTACGCTATATACAGGAATGGGAACGCGTAGGCCTACACGCAAACACAAATAGCACGTCTGATTGAATGTCCTGACAACAATTATGACAATTTGGAGTAGCAGTAAAAGAAATCATGATGAAGGATAGGCTAGTGGACTTGAAGACTGATTCTTATCCTCGTCTTTGCCGTCAACCGTTAGTAATATCTCTCTCTCTCTCTCTCTCTCTCTCTCTCTCTCTCTATCTCTCTCTCTCTCT
>JAOWAY010143846.1:0-10633 GCA_028565895.1 Goniobranchus geometricus
TCTCTCTCTCTCTCTCTCTCTCTCTCTCTCTCTCTCTCTCTCTCTCTCTCGAGTAACTTGATAAAACCGCTGATGAACAGCCACGGCACTGGAACTTGGTGGATGCCAGCAAAGCAGAAGACATAGCCATGAGGGGCCTATAAAAACCTGAGCAGTTTTTAATGACCCGCCAATCACAATTTAATGATCGCTATTTGGATTTCAGAGAAGTTTTCAACGAAAATTGGAGACACTTTTCATAGCAAACCATTTATACTTTACAGGTAACAAATGTTTCAGTGATTGGCATTAAGATAATAATTTGCTGTGGCTCTTTCACACGTGTTTTGGGTATTTGAATTTTTTTCTTTTTAAAGTTGTTTTTTATGTTTGGTTTGGTTTCGTTTTTTTGTATTGGTTTTTTTGTTTGTTTTGTTTTGTTTTGTATTGTTTTTGGTTTTTTTGGCTCGGTTTTTGTTGGGGGTTTTTTGTGGGGTTGTTTTTTTTCTTTTGTTTTTTTTTGTTTTTTTTGGTTGTTTGTTTTAGGGTTTTATTTGTGCGTGTGTGTTTTTGTGTGTTTTTTTTATTTATTTGAAGACTTTTGATGTCTTTGAGTCTGTCATCCACTGAAAGATAGGACACCGATTTCAATAAGTCAAATTTATAGGTCTCACGGAGAGGACAAAAGATGCGATGGATCCCTTTTGGACTTTGACGTATGACATATCAAGAAGAGGATGTTACATATGAATGTATCAATATGATTTCTTTAAAGACCTACAAAATCAATATAAAAAAAATATTTCCAATGAGAATTATGTCAAGGCCTCCTTTGTTTGTGGGTTATAACTGCCATGCTTTGTTCTCGAAGTAAGCAGTGAACATTCAGATGTATTACAGAAGCAACACAATTCTCGTAGTAATGCTTAGTAATTTTTTTTGGGAGAAGAAAAGGTGGGGGAGGTGTCATGTTTTTTGAAGAAGGTCGAAGAACCTGACGAAGAAGATTCTGAAGACAGCCAAGGATTTTTAGACAGTAAACAATGAACGATCAAGACATCAAGAGGGGACATTAAAGCCAATGAGCTATAGTCCTCAATACTACTACTACAACTACAACTACTAAATACATAAAATACATAACTTTTGTCTAGTTTTGCCTTAAAATTGAGTAACCATAACTTTTTATGTATTTTCATTCTAGAATCTAGATCTAGATTCATACTCAATAGTAGCAAATTTGTTATATTTATTCCATAATGATAAAATATGGCGTATCATAGGATGGGCAGAAAAAATTTGACAAGTTCACAATTAAAACTTGCTGATATTGTCATTCGCCAAGAAAACATACAGAATATGGAAGAAAAGAATTCCTCTCATTCCCTTTTTTGCCCTTTTTCAAGATAAATCTTGACTAAATATGATAATGTTACGGGCCCTAGATCATTCAAAAAGTTCCATTTCCATGTATTCTCTTTGGGACACGGAAAAGCACCTCAGAACATTTCCATCTCTGTGAGGTGCTCGTAAGTGTAACCTATTAAGGGATATAATATATAATGTATCCTCTGACAAACAGAAGACAATTCATTACAAAGAAAGAATGCAAATTAAAGAATACAGATTCAAAAACATATAACTTGGCTTTCTTCAATCACTTCTTTCTCTCAAGTAAATCACTAAAGGAATTCTATTGCCATAATCCCTTTGTCTTATTTATTTATAAAAAAAAAAAAAAAAAGACAATTGCCATATTCAAGTACATTGCCCAAGTTTAATTTGTTGAATTGTCATTACCACACACTTACCCTTCCCGATCCGTTTTACAGAGACATTGGGGTTTTTAAAAGACGTCTGCCGCCACAAATAAATTTATTGATAGATTGAGTTCTGTTACCATTGTTTCTCGCCTGATTCCTATCTACCAGTACTAATTAATCGTTGTTTTTTTTTGTTCTTTTTTGTCGTTGTAGTTTCCTTTGGTTTTTTGCTTGCGTGTTTGATTGTTAATGATAAACTGATATACTCGGGTAATGGAACAAAAGCATTAATTCAGAAGACAAATAAAAAGAATGCTGCCTTTGTGACCAGTTTAATCTACAAGTCTTGAATTCTATTGAATTTTGATTGAATACTATATTTGAAATATATGAATGAGTTTTCACCTCACCCTCACCATTAGCTAAACATGCCAAATGCATTGGCTCTTTAATGCAAGAGGATGGCTTGCGATTATCACGAAGGATCTAGGTATCGTTTACAGTGTATTCGTCATTTTGTTACATTACCGTTTTTCCAAAACAACGAAGCTCGCAACTGGGATAAAAACATGATACTGAAAATGAATTATTCAATCCCATCATCGAATACGCACTGAAATTAATGGAAAACGAGTTTTGTGGTTAATGTATGCTGGGTTTTATGATTATGAAGACATTTAGAACGTGATTTTGATGATGCTTGTCTTTTCCTTGACATACTTCGTCGTCGTCATCATCATCATCATCCTCATTATCTTCATCATCATCATCATCATCATCATCATCATCATCATCATCATCATCATCAGTTGTCATGACATGTGCCTGTGTGCACGTTGGCAATTGAGTCAAGATTTTTTAATGTTTCTACTCGTTCAATGTCAATTACTTTGCTCGTTAGATGAAATGGTACCTGATCATTCTTTTTCGTGAACTGCCATGCCCTCTGTCTTCTTCATATGACAACTTAGAAGCAAAACTTTTGTTTCACTGATCTCTACCTGTGTGTGTAACATTTCCTGAATAGAATAGAAATGCATAGTAACTAGCAGACATAATCTGCACCCTGTAGATAAATCCTAATAGGGTATAATGTACGAACATACACAGTGTGCCAATTTGTAGATGAGCTTCTGACACCAGATACACATAGAATCTAGTCTAAACCTAATGGAATATTTATCATGACAATCTTCACTGGAAGGTGCCGTAGTCACAGGTGTCTTTAAATGACGAATGTAGAGCACCAGCGTAATGATATTGAAATATTATAATATTAGTTTTGCATGAAGGCGTCACTGATTTGACACGATGTGAACCTCAGCAAATTTCTTGTCGCATAATGTTAACCTTTAAGCTGCATCATAATTTCTCGAATACGCATGTACTAATGTTTTTATATCTAAAAATCATGTTTTGACTGTGCATTCAATGCAGCGATCCTTGTGATGACAAAATATTCATTGTTATGCTAGTGTTGATCAGATCATCATTGTTGCTTCAATGCATCACTTTGGAGATTCCTTTTTGTTAAGGTTAATATTGGCTGGCTAATTAGGGCTGGTGGTCCCTTTTTTCCCATTTCTAGATGATAAAATGAGGTACAAATCATCACTTCTTTTCATTCACCATCATCGTCAACATCATCGTCATCAGGATCATTATATCACCATCTTCATCAAGTCCTTCATCACTGCCATCAGCATCGTCATCAAGGCCCTTATCGTTGTCATCATCATCTTCATCAAGACCTTTTTCAACTAGTGCCAGGATTAAAGCCACAAACGAAATACATTGTTTATCATTAAGAAAGATTATTTCCTTGAATAGCTTCTTTATAACGTCTTACTTTATTAGGCCAACATTTTACAGCTAAATGCCAGAACCATTGATATGCATATGCGTGTGTGTGTTGGGGAGGGGGAGGGAGAAAACGGTGTCATTGCGGCGATTTCTTTTAAAGTGAATATGAATTGAAGACACTTCTGGGGTTTAGTTCAAGATTTGGTTTGCATGAATAGAATATAGCCCACCATGCTATATGGTCACATGAAGTGAAACTACCACAGTAGCTGCTGGTTTCGATCAAAATCCGGCTTACATGAATAGAATACCATGATAGGGACATTGTAAATGACCTAGAAAGCCTATGGTAATAATATGTCAATTCATGACACCACATTGAGTTGAGACATAGTTTGAATACCATATGAATAAGCTCCATAACCAACGGTTCCCAATACACAATACTTTTCATTCATCCTTTAAGGGTTTCCCTACAGAACTGTCGACTGTCGATTTAAACACAGGCATACGTTACTAGCAAGTCCGACCACCATCACCAATGATAGCGCCAGCTGTTGATCAACTAAAGCAACGTACCCGATCAAAGCTTGTTGTGAATTCGTTCTCATCAAGCACCGGGTCTGAGACAGACATTGGCAACCATGACACGCCATTCACTTCTCTGTTCAGACAATCTCAAGAAGTTCATGCTATTATCTATATAAATAAACATACAATACATGTATCTTGCACTCTCCTTCACAGAGACATACGCACTCACACAGGCACACACACATACATATAGAGAAATGAACAACCTCAATGTTATAAAACTTACTGAATTGACGGCATAATTTTCATCCTGAGCTAAAACAGGGTCAAGAAGCTTCATAACAACCAGGCACACGCCACAACCACCTTCATAGCATGTGCCTTTGGTCCCGACAGAGATACCAGTCTGACGCAGAAATTCATGCAGGGTAGTTGCTGCACTGTATTCATTTCCAACTGAAAGAAATCCACTCCCACAAAGTAATTTGAAGATTCCCAGACATAAGGACACGTACGAAAATGAGTGAAATTCAAAGAAGAAAAAGACAGTAATACTAAAAACATCAACGACATAAACAAACAACATCAATGAAACCATCAACATTATACAGAGCAATAAAATGAAGAAGATTAAGCAGATGAAAGAAAAATATAATTTATAACAAATAAGACAAGAAAAGCAAAAGAAGAACAAAAAGAATAAAGGACAAATGTATTATGAAAAAAAAATGGAAAAAGCTGTAACTTATAGATTTTAGTTTGTATCTTTAAATGTAAAGAAAGGTTTAAAGTTTATGATTGAAACTTATACAGAATTACAAATGTTCAATGAACTATGAAATGTTTTAACATATATCTTGATATAATATTTGAAATGTTTATCCTTGCAACATCATCTCAAGCATGATAACGTACATTAGATCTCTGTAATGTGCTTTGAGCTCTCCAAAGGGAAGACACACACTAAACATGCTTATTATTATCGTGAACTTAAGAAGTGAAATCAAATAACCCTTGCCTCGGCAGATCTGAAAATCCTCTGATCATGAATATGTATTTTATCACAATAAAAATGTAATTGTGTTTTTTTCTACTTTTGAAATTTAATTTGAATATAAAGATTTCATCTAGTATTTTTCTAAATGAAGCGGTTCCGTAGCTGTGTGGTAAGGCTACCTAAATTTTTGTTAAGGTAGCCGTACAGCTTACCACGACTAGCTGTGTGGTTGGGTAGCCATATGATCCCAAATTAACTCTTGAGTCGTGAATTAGGATTGTGTCACCTTGCCATCTATAAATCTGTTTAACTTTTGCCCATTGAAAACTGTGGTTAGATCTCATCCAGAATTTGTACCAATGTTAACAGTTGGATTGTACCCAAGAGAACAGATGAATGATTTTGCCCCAGCAGGCCACAAAGGGCTGACTGTAAGACAACTATCATTTTCTGATTTTATTTCTAAAAACATGTAAAGCCACACTTCTTACATTACGCCAATCACACAAACAAGTAAACAAATTACTATCAACAACAAGATAATTATCCGACAGGGTTGATGTTACATCTATCACTCTCTTAATTGTCTAGGAGAATCAAAGTCATGAAAACTGTAATGAGCATAAAATAAGAAAGAAAATGTTTAATGATAAAATAACCTTCCACAAGGAAAGATATGGTATATGTGAATAATGAAAAGAAAAGATAAAAGTATCAACAATAAATCACCATATTACAAATAAAAAATAAAATGAAAAGGGGATCTCCTAAAAAGGCTGAATAGATAATGACACCAAATACACCAGGTTTCTACTTTACCTTGATATAGAAATTAAGACAAGTCCTCGAAATATTAATGTCTAAAATTTGTAGGCTAATCTGGGAATTAAAGTAAAATAAGAGGCGGTCACCAACAAGAAGAATTAAGCCAAAATTATATAAATACCACTTATAACTGCGTTCTAAAGTAGGAGAGAGCGGGGACGGATACGTCTAAATTGGATGGGACAAAAAGGGCTCTCTAATGAATCTGTTCTAGCCTCGTATATATATTGAACAGAGATCAAGTGATGACTAACGTATAGGAAATCGGGTTATCAGTAGGGGGTGAAAACTCACGGAACATTGTGTTTTGATAACCTATAATTAAAAGATTTGAGGAAGTGCAAGTGCATATCTTCCCGTCAAGGATGGTGCCATCCTAGTGATTTATTGTCTCCAAGTAAGGACTGGCAAGTTAGGGGATACCGGTACGGGGCATTAGTCATCATCGCATGGGTGGCGAACGGAGACAAGGGAAATCCCAATTTTACTCATAGCCTTAGATGTAACAACGCTATATGTACAAGTGAAGTATCTAAAAGCATTATGTACAATCCCCGAATCCGCTGATTAAATCACTATTGTAGAGGAAGTAATGGCATTGTGGCAGTTGCAAGTAATTAGTAACAAATTGAACAAACAGTGACAAACTGGACACATAGATCTATAATACAGATTTAATCCCTGGACTTGTGACTTTTAGTGACTTCACCTGTACAAAGTGTGATTTACATGGTTTTAAAAATAAAATCATAGAATGGTCGTCGTACGGCTACCTTTAAACAAATTTTTTGGTAGCCATGCCGGATGGCTACAGAACCACCTCGTTCTCTAAATGTTAAAGAATTATCAATTTTCCCCCCTTTTATGTTCAAATGCTAATCCTTTTTTTTTAAGCAATTATAACACTTTTTCTGTCTGTAAATTCACATCCAAAATGGCAAAATTACAGACATCAGGTAACCCATTATATATCTAATTGGATTATATTTTTTTAAAGAATACTTTGAAAAAAATCAAAGTATGGCATGTTTTAAATAATGCCACATATTTCAGGATCCATTCCTATTTATTAAAGCTTAGTACAAAAATTTAAAATTTATTAAAGTATAGCCAGATATACCTGTATATGATTTTCCATTCACCTTGAAAGAGATTGTACTGTTCACGTCACTTGAGGCCCGGAACTTGAAAAAATGACCACAGTTTAAGCAAGAGCATGCAAACACTCCATTTTGAAGGGTTCCCTTTGATGGGAAAAGCCTACAAATATTGGAGAAGTCAAAGGGTGAGAAAGCTGTTTTTGAAATTGAGCTATAAGAAAATTCATTGCATATCCCACTAATTGTTCCAATACATTTCTCTCTCTTTATGGGAAGAATCCAAGCAAATTGAGAAAACCTTTCAAAGGGCTTTCACTTATCTTCTCCATTTTCCCCTTTAATTCTTTTTAAAATTCCAACACTCACTTTTCACGCTATAAAATGATTGCTGTGTCAAAGACTTCATGAATTGTTAAATCTGCAGTGGTACCAGTTATGATATAGACACTGTCATAAAGTAATTTCCAATTTGCAAAATAACCATAAGCCAGCTTATAAGCCAGACTCGCCAGAAACACAAATGCAGGTGAACCATTCTCAGCCGCCCCTCATAACAATAGGGTGCTGACATGGAAGTGGAGGTGTGCATGGACAGCCTCTCAGTTTCCTGATTCACCTGTGAATCCAACAATCCATTACACATAGACACAATATGATAAAAACATAGGGGCGGAGCTTATGAGAGCAGACTCGGGTGGTCAGTTTATCTATCCCACTTTAACTGGTCAATCAAAATGATGGATATATGCTAAGCAAAGTATGATCAGTGACGCATTTTTGATTATGACTCTTATTTCTATCCTCCAATCAAGCTTGATTATCGACACTACAGATGCATATATTGTGTTTTTATAAACTGATTGTTTTGACAACCTGCTCCTGGGGCTAGAATACACTTTCTCAGTAGTCCTCGGCTCCACTATACCATTCATTTTATGTATCATCCTTATGATTCCTATAGGTATTCCTTTTCAGGGTTGACTTCACAAGGCAGAAGGACCTAAAAACTTCATACGTTTAAGTGGACCAAAATTTCTAGTACCTCATACCATTGAGGCAAAACCAAAGTCACTAGGTACTTGGCAAATCAGGAAACCAAGCTTACTGGGGAGATTTTGCAATGCCGCAATAGTTCCTGATTAGAGAGTTCCATGGTACTTAGGGGTCATCATCGACAATAAACACAATGGAAGGAGAAACATAGAACCATGTGCAAAAAAGCAAAAACTGTCTCCTGGTTTTTCTAAAGAGAATCATATACAGCCACCCTCAACATGTAAAAGCGACATTTACTTCTACAACAGGCATTAAATCTAGCATGACAAAATGACTGTGGATGCATGGTCCTTTCAAAGGAACCCATGCACCTGAAATGCAATCTAATTAGCCAAGGACAACAAATTAAACAAGTAACAAAATTCAAATACCTTGGTTATCTTATAACATCAGATGGTAGATGCATAAGTGAGATACGAAAAAGAATAGCCATAGCCAAAGATAAATTCCAAAAAACGACACCAATACTGACAAATAGAGACCTCAGAATGAACACTAAATTAAGGGTAATAAAAACATATGTATGGTCAGTACCACTATATGAGTGCGAGTGTTTAGACAATAAACAAAGAAACAGAAAAGAAACTTGAAGCACCAGATATGTGTTTTATCAGAAGAATTATGAGAATATCATGGGCAGAGAAAAAGTCTAATGAATCAGTATTGAGAGATGCTAATCTTGAGAGATCATTAATCAAGACCATAAGACAGAGGCAACTACAATTTTTATGACACATTTGCCACCACAAAGGCTTAGATCATCTAGCCATAACAGGAAAGATCAAAGGCAAGTGCAGTAGAGGAGGACAGAGACTAACTTTTACTGAAAGTCTTAATTCATGGGCAATACCGAATGGTAGCAACAACAGCCTTATAAGGTAAGCTGAGGACAGGGATGAGTGGAAGATGATTCCCAATGCCTGTTCCAGACTAGGTAGGCTACCTTTTAACGAAGAAAGAAGAAGAAGAAGAAGAAGAAGAAGAAGAAGAAGAAGAAGAAGAAGAAGGCCTACCCTTAGAGGAACAAAAGGCAAGAAGCAAAGTCACAATTTGTTTCAAAGCAATTAATTTCAATTGTCATACAATAAAACAAATAGATCAGATGGATTTGAAATGACAAAAAAGAAAGAACAGGATCAGGAACTCAAATCTTCAAATTACCACAATCAAACATTACTGTTACTAGTATAGTCACCTTATTTTATATTCCTATTTCCCTGTGCAATCAGGTTGAGGAATAACAAGCCAAATAAAATGGAACTCGGTAATAATACTGAAGATTTCATAAGGCAAGTCTAATAATATTATATAAACAGCCATCATTAGAAATCCGGGCAAGATTTCTGAAATGGTAGGCCTACCTGACATAGGGAAAGAACTGTCAACTTATCCTCACCCTGTCCCCAACAAACCCTAGCCTAACAAGCCCTAACCTAAACCAAATCAATTCTGTCCCTAACTAACCCTAACAAACCCTGACCCTTTTCCTTACTTAAACACACCAAATAACTATTAAACTATTAGATCCATTGAGATCCAGGAACCACTTCGGAAATATTCCCAAAAATCGCGGGTTGACATAAATACTCAGCCAATCTGAGACAATCAGCTCATATGAAGACCTAAGACTGACTGGCTCAACGACATCAATATATAACATAAGTATCAGTAAGGCAAGATATACGAACAGGCCAAGCAACAAGGCCATGATATATCTAATACTTAACAGTTCAGACACACGAAATTCAGGAGTAAAGCAAACGCTCCTTTTAATTTAAATAAATGTGTCCACTAAAAAAAACTAATTGGAATATTATGATAATAAACTACTAAGGCTGTGGATATTTAATGCATAAATTCCTATCATGTTCTTACTTGCTAGAACAAGCTGGACAGGACACTAAGGGCAGTCCATCAGTTTTAGACTTTCTGGACAACATTTTGATTGTGTCAACGAATATGACAAGAGAATCTGTACCCCTGCAACATGAATCGAGCAGTCGCAGTCTATGAGATTTTCTTACATAAGGTTGTAATACCGTGGCCTTGTGCACGTTTCATGCACAGCTTCTAAGATAAACATGGATCATGTGATAAAAACATGTCACATGGATTCGCTGATAATAAATGTCACATGACATTTGGCATCCCTTTCGCTCGACAACTGACTTTCGATCGAACACCAAAGTACAAAGAAGATTGTTACTGTAAACTGGGGAAAATTCCCTTAGTGGTCTCGCAGTCGAAATTGGTTTGCTTGGTTAAGCCACAAAATTACAAGAAAGTAACTATAAGCCTAGTCTAGCCAAAAAGGTTAAAGCATCCATCTTTTTTTATAACGTTTGTCCCACCTCCGGCGAAAACCCCGCTTTGTCCCGCCAGATCGGTTTTTCCCACGGATAGCCGTTTGGTTTTATTTTTTACATTGTACCGTTAGGCTATAGCCTACATGTATTACCTGTCATTCCTCTCGGTTTGAACATTAATAACAACAACAACAATAATAATAATAATAATAATAATAGTAATAATAATAATAATAATAATAATAATAATAATAATAATAATAATAATAA
>JAOWAY010143957.1:0-10632 GCA_028565895.1 Goniobranchus geometricus
TATTATTACTATTATTATTGTTATTATTATTACAATACATTCAAAATCCAAGGGTTCTTTCACTCATGCACTTGGCCTTGGGACCCCCAAAATTGATGACTATTACATCTTCAAATCAGCACTAAAAACATTTCAATTTGAATACGATTGTTCAATTACTGATAGTGAACTCAATCAATAGTCAAAATACATACATATAAATTCTAGTCTTCATCAATCAGCACATTTATGTAATTCTGCAAATTATGTACCTTTATATCTTTTAACGTTTAATGATATTATTCAATACATCTTCGTCATGTCTAAAGTATACATCAAGTGCTCAGTTTACTTTAAATTCTATATTTTCCTTTCACTTATGGAAAACATTTTGGGATACCTTTTCATCGACAGTGCTATAAAAATGTTTATTATTATTATTATTATCAATTTTAGTAATTTCCTTCTCTGATACGAGACTCAAATACTACCATTATAGAAAGCTGAATCAAATTTTTCATAAGTAGATAACAGATACAACCCAGAATTGAAACAGTGGTTTGCGACTGGTCCATGGAAAATCTCAAACCACGAGGCAATGGTGTTCCTGATTAATCCCATGGTCACCATTGCTGAAAAATTATTGGTCTTTATAAAAGCTCTGAAAAAGAACTTTTTTTTCCCTTTACATTGCAATCTAAAGAGATACAAAGTAAACAGAAAAGTTTTACCACTCGACATATATGATGGTATCCTGTAATTCCATTTTCCCGCAAGACCTTCATGGCTCTGGGATCTGGAGGATTGCCTTCATGCCAGTCAGCAAGTCCTGCACTGTCAACAACCCACTTGTCAGGGTAAGAGGGCGAGCGGGTGGGGGCGGGGGGACGAAAAGAAACAAAATATTTTTTAAAAGCCAAACATAAACAATTTCATAATTGTTAAAAAATAAAAAAATGTGTTAAGAATATGATTATAAATATAGAAGTAGCCTGAGACACTGGAGGTGGTTGTGTTGCAGATGATGTGGTTTAAAAAAAAAAAAAACCTAACTTTTTTCCCCACCAAAGATTAAATGGGCCCTTTCATGATTGATGATTAACCTAACCCTTGTATTAATAATGAATGTTTTTCTTTCATCTTTAGTGCACTTATCTCTGTACCTGGTCTTGCACACCCCGTTGGTGCATCAAATGCCTGAAGATTGCTTCTGACATGGTTGACCTGCATGTGTTTCCTATGAGACAAAAGAAAGGAATCATACTTTTTACATTATGCTTCAATGAATGCTTTAAACCCATTTGGTGCCCCCCCCCCCCCACCCCTTTTCTCGTAATATTTGTTTTCATCACAGGCAGAGATGACAAGACATTCAAACACACTCCCACAGAGAAGCAGAATGGAAGACAGTCTTCAAAACAATTTTGTTACAAGAAGAAAAACCCTTCAATGTAAAATTGAAAGTTCAACTAAATCTGAAATTTGGATCTACTTGAACTAAGTTGTGTAAACAACTGTTACTTTTAGAAGCAAACGTTGCCCTGGTCATCAAAACATGTAAATGACAAAATTATGTAATTTACAACACTAGTAATAAAATATAAACCTGCATGAACTTGAGATTCAAAGCTTAGTTTTTCGCAAGCTACAGCTAGTTCAAAATCATGCTGCGTGCATGGTAAAGACATCTAAGAGTTCTTGAGCAGCATCCTTACTTAAGACTGTCAGTCCAACAAAGAATAATACACAAAAAAGCTGTACCAGTTTATAAATGCCTTTTTGATGAATTTTCATTGCTCATCTGACCTAGATGTCTTGGTTGTTCCTTCTTCTATTTTGAAAACATACAGTGATAATAAGGTATTCACTTAACATATGCTCCTGATGTGTGGTAAAAGCTAATGATGAACATTAAATCAACTGAGACAATTGTCATTTTTAAACAGAGGAAACTCATCTTTTTAAATTAGTCATTGGAAGTAGTAGTATGTTTTATTTTATTGTATCCTCATATGCGATGTCCTTAATACCACGTGCATGTTGCTACATTGTGAATGTCATTGTAATTAATTGTCATTGTAACATTTTAAATGTCAAGCCTTTGAGCTTTTTGAATATGGAAATGAGCTATAGAAAAGCCATAATTTTTTCTTTTATTTATAAAGAGCAAAAAAGAAAACCCCCCAGAGAAATCAACGTTGATTTATGTAAATAATATGCACAAAAGACATGTATGTACATGTTATTTTGTGAATGAATAAAAATGAAAAGACGAGCAACACAAAAATAAACACAAATACAGATATGACCTAAAAATGCATTACAGTGCACACTTGATATATCAACACTGAAAGGATCAGACACATGTTTTGTTTCCTCCTCAATTGGGAGCAAAAATGTTCTTCGCTTCTTCAATGATAAATTTTGATCACTTTGTGACATACTTTTTTAGAAAATTATTCAAATCTAAATGCTGACAAATCGAAATATTTCGAACAAGAAATAACCATAAAACCTACCTACAAAATTGAATGCCTTTGAAATGTGCATCAATGGGACTATTAATTTCATTATTTCCCTAATCAGTTCATTAATATTTGGTACCATTTCTGTCGAAGTGATCTGCAGATCATACTTAACATACAATTTATTAACTGATTCTGTTTTTATTCTTATATTCAGTTAAGTGGAGAATCCTGCCTTAAACAGGTATGTCAAAGAAAATTGGATGAGGCACGATTTTACAATATAAAAGAAAAATATTCACACATGTGTAAATTCAAATGTCCAACAAAACTGTCCTTTCCCCCAAAAAGCCCCAAACCTCTCCAAGGGGTAAATGTCTCTAACATTAAGAACCGCTGCTGTAGTCTACAGCCTAGAGCTAGCTCAGGAGCCCAAAACACTTTGGATCAGTTTGATTATCAAACAGCGGTGGGAAATTTAGTCGAATAGTCATTTGAGCAACAATGTATTAGCACTTATTAAAGGGAATCATTTATGGCCTTTCTTTAATGAAGAATAAAGGGAAGTGTCAAATAATGAGATGTTAAAGTGAGTGGAGCTTACAGTACATGAATATGTGTTCCCAAGTCTACACATGACTTCTTGATTCTGCAATATGATTTTAAGATTAATCCTAAAAAGCATTAGGCAGTGAGCTGTCCTGTTATTTTCATGTCCTGCCTTAAGTTCGAGACATGTATTATTGTGTGCTTGTGATAGTATTTGAACTACATTCTCAGAGTGAATTTTCCCATTGGGATAGGGGTATCTGATTGGTATGAATAACGGATTCTTTATCTAGATCCTACTTGATTTCTTCTATTAATATTACTTTCACTAGCCTCATGTTTAAAATATAAACAAAAGTGCATCCCTATTATATATATGCAACACTGTATAAGTTACTGATGTAAAAAAAAACTCTGCAAACACACTGATGTAGAACTTAAATACAATATCTTAATTCATAAAATATACAAAATTAAAATTTAAAGTCAAGGATCGATGCCATGGGAGCACAATGAGACAGGGCAATGATTTCAACATATTTATTGAGCTTATTTTGTGAATTAAGATTGTGTATTAAAATAGAATATCTCACAGATGTTTTGTGTGTGTTGTGTTTTTGTATGAAAAACAGTAAAAATGGAATAAGTCAAGAAGCAAGAATTCTGAACCAACAATATTAATCTTTTGACATTTGTATTCACACAAAGTCAGACAATACGAACTAAACGAGAGCAAATAAAAAAAAAATGAACACTTCCTCATTTTGTTCTGGTCAAGAATCAACATTTATTTATGATTTCTTCTACATTGTAAAGGATATACTTACGCTTACAACATTTCAAGTAAAACTTTTCACTTCTTCATAAACAAAATCAGATAACTGCTCACATGAACAATTATGTCTTTAATGTCAAATCTCAAATTATGAGAAACTTTAACATCCAAAGACAAAATGGTAAACATAAATTTCAAGTCCTTAAAATGAAATTGTCTATCTCAGCCATAAAGACCCATAATGCTGGTACTTATTTCTGATTTCTGTGGCATGGAGCAGAATGAATTTGTCAAATGAGTACTCAAAATGTACTGCAAGTAAATGAATGCCTTTTACACTTGGATAGGATGATATCATGTGACGAGTATTGCCCCTGAACCCAAGATTGAACTTATCAATAATCTGAACCCAAGCCCTCTTCGATTGTATTTATGTCTCTTTGACGTTTTTGTCAAGTTGACACTAAATTGCCTGATTGCTCTAATTAATCAAAACAAAGATTACTGATTGTCATGATCCAAACAAATGCAAGCATTCAATTGACAAAACATTGTAAAAAGTGCAAACCTCCGTGACTAATCTACAGCTATTTGACTTTGGCTTCTTACTGACACCATAATTCAGTTTAAGTTTTTAGGTTTTTGTTCTGTGAAATCAAATCAAAATAAAGTCCTGACATGTATTAAACAGTGTAAGGAAACAACGTAAAACTGACTGCAGGCGTTCATAATGATCGATTTAAAAAATCCATTTTATAAATCAAGCAAGACACATAAAATTGATTTTACTTAAAACCCATGTAAGAAATAGCGGCAAACAATTTATAAGAATAGAATACAACCACAGACATGATCGTATTACTTGTAAATGAAGATAAGGTAAAGAGCTTGATCAAAATTGGGCGACATATCTACATCAAGATCAAGTGTCCAATGTGAGCTTAGCAACAACAGATCTATATATCCATATGCTTAATGGATGTACTTAATTACAAGTTTTGCACAACTTCTTTGATATACATTATTCTAAAAAGTCAGACGATTTTTCCTTACAACAGACTTTGTATTTTGGCTGTATTAATTTAGAAAAATAATCCTTACAAACTAATAATTACCTTAAGACAAATAAATCAGGTTCAGACACATAAAAAAAGACAGCTACAAATAATTGTGGGTTATACAACATGCTCAAACTGTGGTGATGATTATTCTCTAGTGTATTGACAAAGTACATACCTTCATGACTTTTAAAGAGTCTTATTTTGTCTGGTGCTTGAGAACAAAATCAGGCCTTTTCACTTCCTTCCAATCTCACAATAAGTGTTTATGTATCAGTTTCATATCAAAGATAATCACAATTCTTATAAATTTGAATATCCCTTCTTGGCCATAAATAACAGTACTGTACATTCTGTTGAAAACTATTTTTCTAGGTAGATCAAATCATTTCCTTCATTTGAAGTATTGACTATGACTGTGATGTGTATTCGAGAATTTGATCCTGATGGATTTTGGAACTGTAAAATCATTTTTACTTATCGTAAGTATTATTATTATGATTATCTTTATGATGATGATGATGATTATTTATCATTATATATATTTTCATAATTATTACCATTGTCCTTGTTCTAGCTTTCTTTGAAGGCAGTAAGCATATGCAAAATTGTCAATTTTATATATAACAAAAAAAAGATAAGCATAATGCTGGGAAGTACTTTATTTGTTGTCTTCTGTCTCTCAGCATTTAAGATTCCATACAGCCTTTCATTGTCCCCACAATCTTCCCCTATTGGCTTTCCACACTGTCTAAAAAAGCTTGACAACATCGGAAACATTGGTCATACACTTCATTGAAAGCATTTTTGTTGTGACTCTGGGGAAAAAAAAGACGAAGAAGAAATGTAAATGTGTGGTGCTTGAATTCTACCTCATTGATACAAAGCAATGTGCTTACATTTCAGTCGATGGAATAGCTGAAATATATGTGGATATGCCTGAAATTCTTAGTTCATCATTCTACCACAAAAGGTTAACCAAATAGGATTATTTGCCAATAGTAATATTGATTTTGCTAATGATCACCTAGAAATCAGCTTTTTTTCTTACTTTAACACATTTCAATTTATGATAACATTTATAACATTATATTTCAATTCTCATCACTCAAATATGGTCAACAAGACGATTTATCTTACATGGAACAAAAGCGAGGGATTTTTTTGGACAAAAGCTTAACTTATACTACAATCTGGGCAGAGACAATATTTATTTGTGTAGGACATCTGTAAGCTAAGTAAATTGATATAGGAAACTCACATTAAATATAAAATTGATATGCTTACTTCCTTACTGATGGAAAAACAAAAAGACTTACATGGGTATAGTATGGATCTTCAATGATGAGCTCTTTTTCTGGGTCGTATTGACCCAAAAGTTCAATAACAGCTGTACTTGACTTCGGCTTGACGTCATTAATATCCCTGGATAAAAATAAAGCAAAGTCTGATGGTATTCAAGGAAATCAAATAACTCTTTCTTTCTTCATTGTTACCCATTTGTACCTTTCAGTATTTGTTAATCAATAGTCAAAGACTATTTGTAGGATACGGGCAACAGACCCGAGACCTCCATTCACTTTTATCTTTTGCGTTACTTTCCAGCTGTTTTTAAGTGTAACCGTTCCTTTTCTCTACCTCTTCTCTCTTTAAGCCTACTCCTGTGGCGACAACCTTGGGTGTTACACAGCAAGGCCTGCTTGGTGTACTGGCTACAACTGTCCTCAAGTTAGGGCCTATCCCTCTCCATCTTTTACTCTCCGGAGTGACTCCCACTGTTTCCTGCTGTTAATGTTCTTACGGGTCTTTCTTCTGTATCTTGTCTTGCCATTTAATCTTCATGATTCTTAATAAGTATCTATTGATGAATGTTTGGAACTTGAGGCCCCACTTTTTGTTGCTTGGTTTGGAGCTAAATATCCCTGATGATCCTTGTTTTGTAGTAGTTTCCCGATCTTGGCATCTTCTTTATTCTTCTCATTCATTAAGGTTCCTCTTTTTAAAAGCTTCTATGACTGAACAACTCATTCTGAGACTTGCAATAAATTAATGAATACAGCCTTTACTTTAAATCACACTTTGAATAATTACTAGTTAATGAGAATAAGGATACATCTTGAATTACATCAAGTATTTTCTAACCTTTAAAAACCAGTTTTTATCCAATGTGTTAAGACACTGGTCTTGTGGGCAAGATGTTTGCCTGTGTGAGTGAGTATGCCAACAAATCCTGGATAGACCCAAGGGTCCACGTTTACATACTTTATACTTTTCATCAGAGGCATGAAGAAGTACATGGTTGTAATGGCTTACACTCCTTATTATGAGAGGTATGTCTGCTTAGGTTCAAGTCTGTGTCTTGGTGGCCTTGAGATCCTTTGTAGAAGACTTTCTTGCTACCGGATAAGGGCCAGCCTGATTGGGGCCTGGTGTTCAGATAAGGTGGGAATAGGGATAACAGGAAGAATGTTCAGCAGTTTTCTGGGGTAAAAGTATTGGAAAGTGGCAAAGCCAATGCAAACATCTTTCGGCAAATCTTGGAAAGCCAAGTTACAACAAATAGACTTCCTTGTCAAAGGAGTTATAATCAAACATCATTTTGCTTGCTTAATAACGTATACACAGAGAGGTATTTCCTCCTCTACACCTTTAAAACTTCGAAAGCAGCTTGACGGTTCACGCATCATGGTAGGACATATATACTTGTGTTTGAAAAATGAAGAGTTACAAAAGCCAGCAGACTGGCATGTGCAAACAATCCTAACTTTCTTGCTTCCACCTTTCTAAAATACTGACCTCATGCGATAAAAATTAAAAAAAACAACTCATACCCTGTCCAATTAAAAGAAAAAATGAAACTTTTATTCTTTTTGTTCAAAGGAAACTGGCAAATACCTCAACTCTTTATAACATGTGGTCACGAAAAGGAAGAGAGAAAGAGGTGTGTCTGTTGATCAACCATTACTTTGTACCATTTATCAATCTTAAAAAAAAAACAACCCTTCCTACGGAATAGGCCTCAGTGTTGACAGAAACTTACGAGATATTTTCATGGTCCATTCCAAATATGTAGTCAAAGTCTGTGAAGTCTTTTTTTGTTATCTGTAAGAAAGAGTAAATGAATATGTTATAACACTCGGGGAAAGAATGAGAAACTGTGTCTCTGTTCTGCATATTGTAGAAAATGTCCTCACAAATCCAAATCTTTATGGTAGAAGAACTAGTAACTTCATAAATATAAAAATAAATGAATATATCTCAGTAGATCAAGATCTAGATCTAGTCTTCTTGGTCAGTCAAAGTATGGCAATGTGTGCAAGCAGGATAATCAAGATATGCCAGAAGCCGAGGCCTATCCACTATTCACATTTCTGGTTTCTGTAAATGCGGTAAACCATAAAAGTAATTTTTGCATTCTTCACCACAATAATTCAATTAATTCTTCTAACATGAACAGTGTTTGAAGACAGGAAACTATAGGACATGTGTTTTTAGTGACAGGAGAGGCCTAGCGTGCATCCTGTGTGACATGGCAAGGAAAGAGAGCACACTGCAAATCAATCCATCGATAAAATCTACTTTAAGACTACCTCATGCTTAAAAAGGGGTCAACTAAACTTCAGCTTTTTAATGATTTCTGCCTTTTCTATGCTTGTAAACTTTTCTCTCACGCATTCTTTGTATGTTTCTCTTATCTCGTCTATTCAAATTCATTTGAGTCTTATATATGTTCTGTCTTTCTTTTCTTTATTTGTTTCACCTTCATTTTAATCTTACATTTAACAGGTCAATGATCACTGCCAGAATCTGCACTAGGGATTGTGGTAGCATTGCAATAGAAATTACAGCTTTGTTGGAAAGGATGCAGTCTATCAGAATTTCATGTAAAACTCCCTTGCTTGACAATGAACAATTACTTCTTATGTGGTTTTTAAACCATGTGTTAGAAATGGTAAATTTTTCTGATTTGCACCAAATCTCTCATTTTTTCTGTTCTCCCAAACCATGTGATCCTGCAATACTTCCAGTTCATTCATTGCCAACTTTCCCATTGAAATTGTCAATCACTGCAGTAATTTCTTTTGATTTACAATGTTGTTTCCCCTGATTTAAATCGTCATAGAAATTACTAATTGCATTCTCCTCACGCTCAGGTGGGGCATATACTTGTATCATATTCAGATTGAATGGTGCACCTTCCAAATTCCCTACAATTACTCCTTCTGATTGAATTTCATGGTCCCAATAGCATTTGGCTGTTGTTTTGTCCAGTAAAATTGCTAACCTTTGTCTTTGTGGAGTTTCCCCCTGAGAAGTATATTTCGCATCCATTTTCTTTCACTTTTCCATGATTGCTCCACCTCATTTCCACAATACCTAAAATGTTAAGTTTAAATTTCTTTACTTCTTGGATGACATTTTCTAACATCCTATTTGAGTCAATGTTTTAACATTCCATGTGGTCAATGTAACTGTTTCATTACATTTTAGGACTGCCAAGATTTCTGGTTGTGGACTAAGATAAGTATACTTTAAAAAAGAGAGCTCTTGGAGGGATGACCATTATGCCCTGCACTCACCACTCTAGCACGATGTTTGTATCCTGTGATTCCATTCTTCTCCAAAACCTTCATGGTCCTCCCGTCTGGAGGGCTGCCCACATTCCAAGGACCAATTGCCGCACTGTCGATTATCCACTTGAAAAACAAAAAATGCATTGTTATACTTGAACAAACTGTTTCTATATTTTCATAATTAAAAGCATTTTTAAGTGGCTGACTCATATTGATTACTTCACAACGAAAAAACATTGATTTCATGTCTTTTGATCATTTACTGTCCTCAGTCAGGAATCTCTTCAAAATTTTGACTTTGATAGAATGTAGGTTTGGCCCAATACATCCCACAGAAATGACCTCACAGCATTTTTGTTACATGTCCCTCCTTACTGTCTGAAATCAGCATTGGTTTCTACTGTTTGAAAAAAAAAGGTACATCTAAAATGCAATACATAAAAAGTGAGAGCTATGCCATTTTGTTATGAAATTGACTGGATTTTGAAAAAACCTTTAAGGATATTGGATTCTAATTTGCTAATGACGTTATTTCTTATGTTGTAGATGGGGGCACGCCTAAAACCACATACTTCATTTTCTACAAAAGTTTGAACACTTTATTCAAGCATGTAATGAAATAACTGCCACCAAAATTGGTTGCTCTTTAATTTTGCTTGACTGAATCATGCTTCACTTGAGCAAAGAGGAATGAGGGAAATACATTTCAGAGTCAAAGACTTAACAATGTAATGAAATAACTGCCACCAAAAATGGTCGATGTTTAATTTTGCTTGACTGAATCATGCTTCACTTGAGCAAAGAATGAGGGCAAAACATTTCAGAGTGAAAGACTTAACAGTGGTTGTTGAATGGGTTGATGATCACACCTATAGTGTGAGTGCAGCCATGTATCAGGATGAAAGCTGGGTTCAAAATGCTGACTTTCAATAGCTTCATTGAATGGGAGACATGAAGAAGCAAAGGAGGACATTTTAACAGTAACAGAAAAAATTGTTTAAAATTCAGTTTATAAGACATTTGACAGAAATTAAAAGTATATATTTCTTTTCACTGATAGGTCACAATTCTTGGTTTTATTTCTTCCTAACATTTTTTTGAATAATACAAAAACATGTTTTTATAATTATATATTACATTATTCAGTGGCCTGGAAGCTCAGTTGGTAGAGCGGCTGACTGCCATGCAAGGTGGCCCGAGTTCGAATCCAGCGGGCAGTGGATTTTTTTCGG
>JAOWAY010144068.1:0-10630 GCA_028565895.1 Goniobranchus geometricus
GAGAGAGAGAGAGCGCAATAGAAACAATTCTATATCATATCCCAAAGAGACCATGTTAATCGGTGAAGTATGCTATTATGCCATATGATCTTTGATGGAAACTACCGTATCTATCTGAGGAAGAAAATCTTCAACATGACAGGAATGAAATTATACTTGTACAGGGTCGTCACGATGACGGGTACTTTCCAAACTACTGGAAATCATTCAGTGCTATTGACGAGCATGCTCGCATACCCAAAGCCCGCCTGCTCAACACTGAAGAGTATTTTCTCATTTGGTACTAGTGTCAATTTAACTGAAAATACATGCTTTCGTCCAAATCAATAGTGTTCATTTCGCATGGACATTCTGAGATAGATCATCAAAAGCTTCTTTTGTCCAATAGCTATTGATTCCCTAATTACAATCTCACAGAACGTTTGTTTTTTCACATGGTTACAAAGTCTCTTGACCCAGTTGAAATGAGAAATCGAGACTTCTATGACTTTAAAGAGGTATCTAGATGAGGAAGTTATGGATAATGCCTTAGATTCTCGAAGAGGATGAGTGATAATCCAGAAGTAGTGATACTTAACTGAGCACTACAGCGATGCCAGATGTAGAAATTTATCAACCCCTACGGTAATGGCAGCTGGTGATGAGGGTCGTGAACTCAGACCTACATGACACCCTAATAGTCCATCCAGAATGTCAGTGAACAAATGCAAAGATTGATTTTTTAATCATGAAGATTGATCTTATAGTTTTTATTTTAATGATTTTTTCCGACTCAAAATTTTCTCCCAATGAGGAGGGTGTTCACTGAGACATGCGGATGGGGTTAACTTCAGATCTTATCCTGATAAAGTTATGACAAAAAATACAGTAACAGACTGTATCCAATTACCTTGAGGGGTTTCTGGGAAGAGTCTGTTCCAGAATCACTGCCAGTATCCCCCTGACTATCTTCCACTCCAGATGATGATACCATTGCATCTGTGGTATCTTCAGGCCAGGGCTTTATCTTTTTTCGTCCCTCTTTTCTTCCCGCCTTCACTTTGTCTTTAAGTTTAACCAACTGACTTTCATCAATAGCTTCAACAGTTCTCTCCCCGATACAGGCAAAACCTTCCTTGGCGGACTTGGCTTCCGTTTTGACAATGCTGGTTGTAGTTGGAGAGTCCCTAGATCCTGATTCCCCTGCTAAAACAGGGCTGCCTCTAGGACTGTCACGAATGGAGGAGAAGCGAGATTTCCTTGGCGGCTTGCCGTCTATTTTTGAGGCATTGAGACTGGATAAAATGCTAGAGGAAGATTTGAGCTCTATGGTAGCCAAGTTGGGATTGGTGAAGTTTGAGGTGGTACTGGAAACAGTGGTGCTGCGGGAGTTGATAGGACCATGTGTCATAGAGCAATGAGGTGGGGGAAGCACTGGGGCGATAACCTCTGGCTGCTTGAAAGAGACTGGCGGTAGGATGGGGGATGGGAGTGGTATTGATGAGAACGAACTCTGGGCAGCAGACTTGGTATGGCTTGCCGGGGGCACATCCGGTGTTAAGGACCCCACAGCTGAAATCTGATAAGGCGGCAGCGAAGAAGAAGTGGGTTGGAACGTATCTGTTGAGGGAGGGAGCGGAATGTGAGAGATAGGAGGAATGCCTTGTGGCAATGAATAGGGCGGATTGCCTGACTGAGAGACTGAGACTTGAGGAAAGGGTGACTGTGATTGCTGCTGCATTTGAAGTGTAGGTTGGGCCTGATGTTGAAATGGTGCTGGTGGGTACACATGCGAAGGTGTCGATTCGGCAAACATGCCAGAATATTGGGGTGTTGGATGAGTGGTGGGGGGATGATAAGGCTCAAGAGATGTTAATGCTGGCCACTGGGAGCCATACATCTGGGAGTCATAACTTTGTGGATACTGGACTTGAAAGTTAGCATCTGGGGCAAATCCAGACGGTGCCACCTCTGTGGAAGGTGTCTGTGTAAATGCCGGATCAGGGTGAGAATGTTGATATGGCTGACTTGAATGTGGATAAGACACGACATCGCTTGTTCCGTAGTAGGATGAAGGCCCTGACTGATCTAAACTTTGGGCAGGCACTGGCTTGTAAAAATCCTTTTCAGAGCTGGGTTTATGAGAAGAATCCATTTTGCCCAACTCCTCCATAATTTCCTCTTTAAAAGACCTGGAATCCCTCTTCCGCGTACCTTTCTCATGCCTACTTTCCCGTTCCATGCTGGAACTCCTCTCTCTCTCTCTTTCCACATCCCTGCCTCTGCCTTTTATTTTCTCATACCTTTCTCTACTTCTATGCCGTCGATAAATAGGACTTCCACTGGGACTTCTACTAAAGCTTCTACTCCTCTCTCGACCCCACTTACCATGCCTGCTGCCTGTACTACGGCTTGACATATTTCCCCTTTCATGGTCACGGCTCCAATCCCTGTGTCTTTCACTCTCTCTACTCCAGTCTCTGTCTCTACTTCTATCTCTCTCTCTACTCCTATCCCTCTCTCTACTCCTATCCCTGTCACGACTCCTATCCCTGTCACGACTCCTGTCTCTGTCCCAATTTCTACGGCGGTCTCTCCCTCTTCCATCCCTGTCCCTTGCTCTATCTCTTTCACGACTCCAATCCCGACTTTTATTCTGAGATCTGCTCCCTGTATGGGATCGGCTCCTTTTATCATCCCCTTCCTCATCACTGAAGCCTCTTCTCCTTCTTCTGTCATCGTCCCGTTCATAGCGATGCTTCTTCCTTGGCCGTTGTTCTTCAGCGCCCTTTTTGTACCGTGAGCTTGTCCTCTCTTCATAAGCACGCTCAGCATCACCATAGTCATCCTCTTTCTCTATTTTAATCTTCCGCATACTTGGATCCTCAAATTCTTCTCCATCCTTTCTTCTTTCATCCTTCTGACTTCTGCCTATCTCTCTTTCCTGGCTCTCGAAGCCTATCTTAGTTCCATATGTACTCCCTTTATCAACTGAATTGTCTCCTCTGACACATTCATCCCCCACATATGGATTACCTTCCACTTCCTGTGCACTGCCCCTACCACTACTGTCTGTCCTAGAGCTCATTACTTTTCCAGCTTGAGCCGAGACAGCTTCTTTGGAAAGCTCTTGGTTGTCAGCTCCAGAAACAGGTGGCCATACAGTTGTATTATCTGGAACTATGCCCATGCTGGCATCCGATTCCTCAGACAAGGGAAGAACAAGACTTTCTATCGTTGTGGCCATGTTTTGAGCTCCATCAAATGTTTGACTTTTCTCAACTGTTTCATTTTCACTGTCACTCTCATCATTCCCAAACGCTGAAGTCAGTGTCCTAGAGACAGGCACCTTATTCTTAAACACAAAGTGAAACCGGGACAAACTCTTTTGGCTTTGAGAGGATGACTGAGAGGAAGCTGAAGATTCAGAGTGTTTATCTTTTCTCACGATTTCTCCTCTCTTACTGCTCCTTGAATCAGGAGAGTGTTTCTGTGCTTCTGGTTTTGACAATAATTTTCTGGGCTGTTTTGATTCAGAAGCTCTCTCCTCTGGCTCTGGGACTATTTTTGGCAACATTCCAATAGCAAGTGGAGACTGAGTGTGAATTTTTGGCAACATGCCAATGGCCAGGGGTGACTGAGAAAACCGTCTCTTCTTTTCACTTGAGTCTGATGTTGTTGCTTCAGAAGCACAACTAGGTTGCGTGCCATCTGACTGAAGGTTTGGAACATCAAACTCAGCACTTTCACTTGAAGGAAGGAGAGGTGGAGGCAAAGGGTTATCTTCAGGTTCAGGGGGCAAGGGGGGTAGTGCGGCTGCGGGTGAATCTTGTCCTTTTGATGATGAGGGGGAATGAGAAGGATGGGGATGGGAGGGACTAGGTGGCCTCGGAATAGTTGTTTTAGTTCTTGGAGGGGCAGGAATTATATCACCAGGCATAGGAATCTCACTTACAGAAAAGACCATTGAGAGGTCACTGGTCATTTCAACATCACTGGCCTTCTTGGTCTTTTCATGTTCCTCCTCTTTCGACTTATGAGATGTATTTACAATCTTCTTCACTTTAGATGTCTCAGGCATTTGCTTTTCAGGTTGAGAAAGGATGGATGAAAGCTTTGGCCGTTTACTTGCCGGTCCCGACTCAGATTTCTTGGAAATGCTTTCATCAGAATATCCTTTCAATGCGTTGTCACTTGAAGGGAATTTGGCGTTCAAATGAGTTTCATCCTCTTGGTGCAGGACTGATGAATCATCCGCCTTTCTTTCATCCGACACCAATTCCTGGGGCAATGAATTTGCAGAGGATATCTGTCTATTCTTATTAGCACTGGCACCGTTCTTGCTATCATCAGACATTTTTGTGATAGGTGATGATATTACAGATCTATCAGAAGTATCACACGATGCTGATGATGATGCCCTTTCACCTCCATCAAACGGAGGTTTAGCTGTAACAGGATCAGGTGGAGGCACCATGGCCACTGAGCCAAGCTGGACACTAATAATAGACAGCTTGCTCCCTGAATCTGGAATAAAGCTGAGGGGTTCGGGAGGTGGCACAGGAGATGGGGTGATAATAGATGTAGGTGGCATGACCAAAGTTGATACCTTGTTATCTGGCAGCTTAGGGTAGGAGGTCGAAGTTTGTTGAGTCTCTAGTGTGTCGCTAGTGTGTGTGCTAGAAACAGTTACAGCTGTTGTGGCAGATAAGCTTGGGATAACAGATATATCGGTCAAAGAATCCGCTCCAGGTTGCGTTTTTGATGGGGGTTGTGCAGGCACTATTGAAGACATTGCAGTTTCCACCAATGGCATGTCCTTTATACTTGTTGTTGAGGTAGACGACACATCCGACTGGAAAGAGACTAATCCTGGAACAGAAATGGATGACTCTGCATTGGACATTGCAAAATCTTTCTCTATCACAGACTGAAAAGGAGATCTTGACATTGAGGCTGGTGTCAAAGTTTCATCAAAACAATAATTGTCAGCAGGCTTTGGTTCTTCTGGGTTATCCGTTTTCTCTTCAAGCAATGGCTCTTGCTTCTTAGTAGTTGATGTTTCTAACATGGAAGGTGCTGATTCAGTTGACTTGGAAGGAAGCGACCCTACATCCTCCTCAACTTTGTTTTCCATCCCCATTTCTCCTTTAATACTCTCAGTCGATTCTAGGTTATAATTTCTTTCACCAAAAATACTTATCTTTTCAGAAGAAATCTGTTCAGCCGCCTTTGTGTCCTTTTTCAAAGACAGCTCATTAAAATCATCCTCATTATCAGAGCTATTGCTACTATAATCTAATCCCAGAGCAAGGGTAGCATTTTGGTTCTTTTTCTGCACTGCAGGTCTCTCCTCTCCTTCCATCTCCCAAAGTGGTATGTATTTAAATTTCAATTTTTGGTCACTATTTGTTTTCAAACCATCTTTATTGTCTTTATCCTTTCCCTCCAGCTTTTTGTCCCTCTTTGCTTTCAAACCATCTTGTATATCTTTATCCTCCTCTGATTCCTTTAAATCATTGGCTTCTTCATCTTTTTCAGACCTTTGAAGGTTCTCTGATTCCTCATGGTCTTCGCTTTTTGAAAAATGTTCTTGGTCAGACATAGTTGGATCAGTGAAACCCTGTGCTGCCATTAGTTCATTATCTTCCTCAGAGGCACCAGAATGTTTTTGTTCATCTTTTGCTTCATTCCTTTGCTCAAATTCAATCACTTTATCATCATCCTCTGACAAATTACACAGTAAAGCTTTCTTTCTCTCTCTTTCCATCTCAGCCTCATTCTCATCATCGTCCAACAAATCTGACTTAAAAGCTGGCTTCACTTTTCGACTGGAACCACTGATAGAAAATTTGATTTGCTTGTTTCCAGACTTGTCATCTTTGACTATTTTTCTTTGAGCAGTAGATGATTTCTCTGCTTTGGACCTTTCTGGAAATTCATCTTTCTCAGTGGAATCTTTCTGAAGGGACTGGATTTTGCCCTGTGATAAATCTTTCCTTTGTGAAAATTGCATTTGTGAGTCTTTCTTTTCATTCACTTTCGTTTCCTTTTCCTTGTTTTCTTGATCTGTAATTTCCATTTCCACATGTAATGGATCATCTTCAATTTTCATGGTATGTCCTGAACATACTTCTGATCCTTCAGTTCCTATTTGAACATTTTGTTTTTCATCCTGCTTCGGAATTGATGACGACAAGTCAATACCTGCGGAGCCCTCGCCAGATTCTTTCCTGGAAACTTTTACTGGACTTGGACTTTTTTTCCTGACATCAGGCTTCTGATCTGGACTTTTCCGTCTCATTGAATTTTCTCTCGATTTCTTTACTTTTTCTCTCTTTACTTCATCCTCGCTACCACTATCACTTGAATTGGAAGAAGAGGACGAAGATGATGAGGAGGAAGATGAAGATGATGAAGAGGAAGAAGAAGAGGAGGAAGATGAAGATCTTGCTTTCCTAACCCCCTTTTGGCGTTCTTCATCAAATCCTCCTCGAGATCGGGGAAATCTCTCTTTTGACCTTGACCTTTCTCTATAACCCCTAGACCTCTTTTCCCATGATCGAGATCTTGATCGATTTCTCCTTCTGTAACTTTCCTGGTATGACAGCCGTGAAGGTTTTACATATCTCCCTCTAGCATCACTCGATCTAGACCACCTTTGGTAGCCACGCCAATTACGATCTCTGGATCGAGATCTTGAACGAGATCGGATTTTTCTCTTCCTTAAAGGAGACCTTTGCCTTTCTTCTGATGACAATTGTACTCTTCTCTTTTCATCAACTCTTGAACGATTTTTCCCTCTTTCAACTGAAACTGAGCGTTCTCTCCTTTCCTGACTGAGTTGAGATGCTCTAGAAACAGACCTTCGATTCCTGACACCAATGTCATCTTTTAGTTGATCCTCTGTCTTCTTATCATCTGATTCATGCTTGCAATATGACTCTTCTGCCATCTTCGAAGAGGATCCATCTGGTGCTTTTGTATCCTCCTCTACTTCAAGTGTTTTTACCTGCACTGACTTCTCTTCAGGATTATTTTGAGAGTCTTCAGTCTTTTCATTGAGAATTTTCTCTGACTGATTTTTCAAAGAATCAACATCAGACTTCTTCGGCTTAGATTTAAGATCCTCTGAAGAAGCCAATTCAGGTTCATCAGGAAGGGTTGAGGAATGACTGGCAGATGCTTTTCTTTTCCTGTCACGTTTCTTATTCACATCCTTTTCATTTTTCTCAGATGGCTCCGGGTTTTCAATGCATCCTGATGTTCCAGACTTTGGCCTTTCCATTAATTCTGTGGATTCATCAACTTGTGATAGTGTTTCATCTCTGGCCTGCTGGTCTCCGCTTTCCTGCTCTGCTGGATGAATAATTTTGGGTGAAGGTTCAAAAGCATTCTTACCTAAGTCTACAGAGATTTTTTCAGCTGACAATACCTTTCCGTCCTTCTCCTCTTGTTTTAGCTTCTTCTTTTTCACCTGCTTCTCTCCCTTGCTCTTTGATTTCTTCTCCTTAGCATGTTTTCTCACCTCCTCTTCCTTCCCTCCAATTGGCTCATCATTCCTAGAAGACCAGCGAGACACCCTTCCAGATCTAACACTCTGACGCTGATTCTCCCAATCAAAGTTCCCCAGCTTAGCATTAATGCTAATGTTGCTTGAGCTACTGTCCAAAAAGGCAGATCTAGAGGCTAAATGATGGGCATTTCCAAATTCTCTGATTTCATCAATATCCCTGCTTTCCTCTTCATCTTCTTCATCCATTTCCCATTTGCTCTTGCCAGGAATAGCAGAAATATCGACCAAAATTTCCCCAGCTGAAAAAGAATCTGCTTTCTTCTCCTGCAATTTCTTTGACTGATCCCAGCCCTTGTGGACTTTTGAAGATTTAGCAACATCCCCTGATTCAGATGAGGTAGAACTGTGTCTGCGCCCTTTAACCTTATCCCGTTTTCTAGACCCACGCTCTGTGTATCTGTCTTCCTCTACTGTGGATTGCAGTTTCATTTTCTCTTTCACTGTATGTCTGGATCTCGTAGCTGATGATGTTCTGTCCTTCTCGGCCTCATAATCTGTCGACTTATATGTCTTGCTCTTTTTGTCTTTTTTGGAGACGGTACTCTTCTTCCATCTTTCCTCTCTTGTACGATATCCATGCATCAGTCTCTCCTCAGCATGACTGTTTCCTTCGGTGTCACTGTCATCAGGAGCAATTTCAACATCGCTGGATTCGGTTGATCTGCGGCGAGATAGTCGTTTTGTGCTGGCAGGTTGCTGCTTTCCCTCTTTTGAATAAGAACCAATGTCTTTCTTCTGATCTTCCCTGTCATGTAAACTGTCTTTACTTTTCTCTTTCCTCTTCACATCATATTCTGACTCCTCTCTATTCTTTATTCTTTTCTTTCCTCCTCTGGAAACGGAATGTGGACTTGCATTTTCATCTGCAGAACGTCTGTCAACATTCGGGGAAGATTTTTCTCTTATGTTATCCAACTGTCTTCTGGCAGCTCTTTTCAACCTTGGATCATCACTTTGTGATTCCTCTTCATTCTCTCCTTCTTTTTCCTCTCTCAACTTCTCTCCTTTAACTCGCTCTTTCCGTGTTTTTTCTTTTTCTTGTAATTGTAAGTTTTCTTCCCTTTCTCGTTCTTTGACATTCTCTTCCATTTCCTGCCCTTTCAACCTTTCTTCTTTTTCTAGCTCGCATAAGATTTCTTCAGTCTCTTGCTTTTTCAACTTTTCTTCCTTTTCTCGTTCTTTTTCTTTCAAATTTTCTGCCTTCTTTTTATTTTTAAGCCTTTCTTCCTTCTCTTCTGTCATTGACTTTCCTTCTATTTCTTGCTCTTTTACTTTTATTTCTATTTCTTCCTCCTTTGAATTTTCTCCCTTTTCATATTCTTTCATTTTTTCTTCTTTCTCCCCATCTTTACACCCATTTTCTTTTTCTTTCTCCGTTACTTTTTCTTCCATCCGTCCATGCTGTGATTCTTCTTCCTTTTTTCGCTCAGTTAACTTTTCTTCTTTCTCCTCTTCTTTCATCTCTTGCTCTTTAATAGTTTCCTCCTTTTCATGTTCTCCTATTTTTTCTTCTCTTGGTCTCTCTTTAAAATCTTCTCCCCTTCCCAACTTCATAATCTTTTCTTCCTTTTCTACCTCTGTCAAATTTTCCTCCTCTTCTCGCGCTTTGAGCTGTTCCTCCTTGTCTTGCGCTTGAATACGTCCCTCATTGTCTCTCGCGTCCAATTCTTCCTGGTCTCTCTCTTTTATCGATTCTTCCTCCTTTCTGTCTTTCATCTTTTCTTCTCTTTGCTTCATTTTCATCTTTTCTTGATTCTCTGTTTCTTTCAGTTTTTCTTCCTTTTTCCTATATTTAGACCTAACTTCCTTCTCTTTCTCTCTTAACTCCTCTTCCTTCTCTCTCTCTTTCACCTTTCCCTCAGAAGGCGTCTTATCAAAATCATCCTTTCGCTTTCGGCTTCTCATCTTATCTTCTCTTGATGTCACAGCTTTTGGGGATTTACTTCGACTCCTTTTTCGCCTCTCAGTGCTCGGACTACGACTTCTCCGGCTGCTTCTGGTACTCCTATAAGAATGTCCTCGTGGTGGAGATGCATAACGCTGGCGAGATGAATCATTTCTTCTCTCACTATCATTCCTGCCATCATAATACCGTCTGGACTTGGTCTGTTTAGAATCATCACTCTCATATGGTCTGTGTTTATCGTCATTCTGAGTTCTGGTCTTTTCTTCTTTAGGACTTGGCCTTTCATCACTCTGTCTGGCTTTAATTCTCCTAGAGGTTCTTCTACTCTCATTCGCATCATCTTTCCTCTCACTATCTTTTCCCTCCTCCTCTCTGGTCAAATCTGCTTTATGCAGCATGCCAGATTTCTCATCTTTAGGAGGCTTATCAGCATTGTCCAGTGAGGCCATTTCCTGTGGCCTTAAAACAGAGCTTTCTGTTACCTCAGGCACAGCCGATTCTGAAGGCAGCGAATCTTCTTCACCTGCTGCATTTGACAATGAGATTGCAGCACTAACAGCAGCTGCAGCTGCTGCAGCAGCAGTGGCTGCAGCTTTCGTGGCAGGATCTATGTCCTCTGTAGGGTTAGGGGGCATCAGTGAAACTATTGGTATACTATTCATCATCATGTCAGGACGGAACATTTCATACTTCTTCGACACCTTAAATCTGACGGGCACCACCTCCCCAGGTGCACTTTTTTCAAGAATGGCACTCTCCTCGCTACCCTCTAGTCTCTTGGGCTGAGGATTTACCACTCCTGCCTCCTCATCACTCTCAGCATTCTTCAAGGCATTACTTCTGAGCGTTTTCTTGATGTGAAAGGAAACCTTAGCCTTGCCACTGGCTGGGTCTGTCTTCAATCTAAACTTTAATTCAGGGCTTGGCAGCAGTTTTTGTGATTCTGAAGGCCGGTGGCTCTTTGGTTCATGAGACTGGCTAGGATCCAAGGTTGTTTCTGTAAGTGTAAGATTAAGATACAGGATAGCTTTGTTAATCTGTAAAAATGACTTTTATAAATTATGATTCATATTTGTTGTTTTATGCTCCTTCCGTGACACAGCCAAGATGTCTGTGTATAAATACATTGGTGATAAAATTTGCAAATCATAATAATCATATATAGATGT